>MU968359.1:6541128-6595766 GCA_034641835.2 Pinus albicaulis | reverse complement strand
GAGATATGATGAAGGAATCCTTCCATTTTCGCCAAAATAGATACCAACAGCCACCATGAGATGACAGCTACAATTAATAATATAGATATCATCCAAATTTCTACCGTCTCTGAAAAATTCATGGGGAAGCACAGCTGGTGGTAATCTATGTTATCTTCTAATCCTGATCAATACGTTCTTCCCTGCCATATTTACCATATCCGCAGATTAGAGCCGCAGAGCCGACTGAGACAGAAAATTTCTCTAGCTTCTTTGGTTCGATTCTCGAATCCCTCGGGTAACATTTGGGAAATCTATGTTTCCCGTTAGAAGCACTTCAGTGAGAATGGTCTGAACTCGAGTCAGCCTGGAGCACCACCTTCCAGTCACAGGTACCGTGGAAGGAACAAACTGAATTCCTCGAACACCGTCTCCGAAATCTTACTAAGGCTGAGTTTTGCAAAGGTGGAGTCAGCCTGGAGCACCCTAAAGGTGTGATAGCTTGTGATAGGTGACGGTGATGCTTGTGCTTATCATTGATTTCTTTAGGCTTAACATCCCTCGGAGAATCCGAAGCCAAGAACTCGATTGGTTGAACATAAGATCCCCGAATCCTGCCTGCTGCAATTGCATTCACAGTAAGGTCAGGTGTTGGGGTTATTATGCTGAGATTCTCGATATCTGTCTTCTCTTTAGTTGCCTCAACGCCGCGTCCATTCTGACTAACATTGTGAGGGTTTCCAGGGTTTCTGGGAAAGTCATGTGAAGAGCTAAAACCCCACTTAAAACAAACTTCTTCATGCACACCACACCACCCACCGCCATGGACGCGGCCGCTGGAACGGCCGATCTTCTCACCGAGATCGCACTCAAACTCAAAACCCCGAAGGCTTTCAAAATCCAAAACCACGGCATGACCAGGCCATGGCTTCCCTCTTCCACCACACAAATGGAAATACTCTCAGATTCCCCACTAATATGATTCCCTTCATCTTTTCTCATTAATTCCCCATCCTTCTCGCCATTATTAATCTGTCCAGGTCCCAGGATCGAACCTCCAGCAGTACTCTGGCCACTGTTTTTCTTCCTCATTATCTCTCTGTTTCTCACCACAAACGGAGTCCATCCTTTCTTAGAATATTGGAATCTCACCATGGACTCAGCCACGCCAGTCTCCTTGGCAATACATTTTCTTCTGGCAGAGAGCTCGGCACCAACGCTCTGGAACTTGTCGAGCCCGCTAGTAGAAAAAGGATTCGACCGCCTTCCATGCCTCTGCCGGGATCTAGGGTTGGGCGAGTCCATGATTTCTTCTGCTTCGCCTTTCACTGATATCCTTCCACAGCGCATTATTCTCTTTTTGTATGTTATAGAGCCGAATATCAATTGATCCACAACCCAAGAAAATAATACAAAACAAACAACGCATGAATTCAGGTCTCAAAGTTTCAACATTCCGGCATTTCTTATATCTCGCCTACTGAGACTTCCTCCACTCGACATCCACTATGGAAGTTACCACACCTCTGCCCATAATGTATAATGTATAATGTAGTATAGTTTTGGGAGATGTCTACGGATGTAATAGAATAGTAAAATGTAATATAGTTTTGGGAGTTGTCTATAGAAATAACAGAATAGTTTGGACTTGATTGCAGTTTTTTTTTGCTGGAATTCAGTGAAAAAAAATTCAAAAAATCAGGTAGTTGAAGTGTTTGAATTGTATTTATTTATTTTATTTTATTTTGCTGAAATTCAATCAAAAAAATTCAAAAAATCAGATAATTAGAATGTTTAAATTACATTTTTTTATAGTGAAAATAGATTGAACACAATCAAAAACTCTTAAAACATCCACTAAAATTTAACTACTCCATCCCAAATTTTCAAAAATTTTAACCAAAATTTTTCATAATCTGATCGAAATGTGTAATTTATTCTGTCAGTTTTTTTTAAGACTACAGCATAGTTTTGTGCAGGTCCTACCTTACCGTGGGAAAGAAGTTTCGGTTGAGTCCATTTGTGACAAACCAGCAGAAAGCCCGGACTTTCTAGAACAATGTCTACATCGCTATAACTGGATCTCGGGACTCGGATAGACACCGAAGTGTCATAAATTTCCCAATCTCTTTACACACTAACAAAACCAACTAACCAGTACTTTATTTTGATATCTTATTATGGTCCTTCCTGATTTCTTTAATCCTAAAAAGTTTGGGTTGGAACCATGTATGTTTTTATAAAACATATAATTATAAATATTGTTTTTTAAGAATTTTTTTAATTTTAGGATTAAAAAGTGGTAAAATAAACAATATTATAGTTTTGATGATTAGAAGTTTAATATTATAATAAATATTTTAAAATTGAATTTTAATTTTGGTATATATAGAGTATTTTGGTAAAGTTTATTTAGTTTTCAATTTTTGTATTATCATAGAAGATGATATATTTTTGCATCTCATAATGTTTTGGGAATTCTGATTCTCTAACACTTAATTTTGCTATGTAATAATGTTGATTTTTTTCTTTGTACTAATCAAAATTAAAAGATAATATTGATCTTATAGATTAGGGTGGATCACCTCTTTGTAGTATATGGACTTCTTTTTATTTTCTAACTCTTTATTGCACCACAATTCTCTTTAAAGTTAGATGTGATTATCTTATAGGATGAAATCTTCCTGTATTCACCATGAATTAGCCAATACTCAGTGTGTTGATGCCATCCTTCCTTGAGTCATTAGTGGTTATGGGAGTTGGAAGCAATTTTCGGAAGCCTCTTGTCATCCATGTTGTTTATGTTGTTTGTGTACATTAAGTATCTAAACACTATCATGCTCTCAATGGGGGAGAGGCCCATTTTTATGATGAGGATATAGTGTTTGTTTTTAATATTAAGATTATAAGTTATAAAATCCTTTTGGATTTCCTCTATCATGTTCTAGGATTTTCTAAAGATAGTATAGGGTGAATGCATGAAGATGGGTTAGACTTGCAAAATGTGACAACAAAATTTCAAAATTTTACTCTTTTATCAAATTGAAGCCCTCAAAATTCATATATGAATTGTGAATTTTGATTCAAAGTAAAAATACAATTTGCGGAGAATTGTGTTGTTGTTCTAACGACATTTTTTGCAAAAAAATTATCGTTGTATAATATGTCAATTTTCTATTAAATGAAATGTTTTCCCTTGCAAATTTTAACGCATCTTGAGAGGTATGTGTGTTGGGTTTGTGCTATATTCTTTCCATGATTGGTCGCACGCGCGGGGGGCCCCCTGTTCAGGGTCTGGGGCAGCGCCTTGGAAAAAAAAATTTGGACGCTATTTTTCGGTGGGCAGACCCACCCATGGTTTTGTGCATGGGTTTGTGGTTTTGGAGTATGATGGTTTTCGACCCCTGGTAATTTGTAGATCTGGTCAAGGGAACTACGGTTATGTTCTAATCTAGGGTTAATGGATTGGGGTTTATGAATGCTTTGGCATGTATATATGTGTTGTAACACTAAAATGAATATAATGAAAAATCATGTCGGTAGTCCCAATTTGGGATCCAGGGGAAAATCTCTGTGTATATTTGTTTTATGTTTTATGCTCTCGCTATTGTTTATTTTCTTTTTTTAAGATTCATTTGCAGATAATTTCTATACAGGGTTAAAACCTACATTTGGTATCAGAGCCAAGTTTCAGCTTCAAGGGGATGCCTTTGTTGCTGAGGGGTTTTTTGCTCGAGCTTGTGGTAGACCATGTTCAGTGGGAGTGCGGGATTGATTCTTGTGGTGAAAGAAGATGGCGAGCAGTGGAAAGATAGAGATCGCGAAATTTAATGGTTAGAGTTTTGAGTCATGGAAGCTCAAGATGGAGGATCTGCTGGTGGATAAATATCAGTGGATTATGGTAGATCTGGGTACTAAACCAACAACAATGGCATATGAAGACTGGAAGAAGATGGATCGGAAGGCAAAGAGAACAATACGGTTGTGTGTCTCAGATTCAGTATTGTTGAATGTATCGGGGGAAGCTACGGCGAAGACTTTGTGGGACAAGCTAGGGACTTTATACCAATCTAAGTCTTTGGTGAATAAATTGTTCCTGCGGAAAAAGTTGTGTAACCTGAGGATGAAGGATGGAGACTTAGTGATAGAGCATCTGAACACCTTCAATAATATGGTAAGTCAGTTGTCATTTGTTGATATTAAAATATCAAATGAAGATAAGTGCATCCATTTGTTGTGTTATCTACCAAATTCGTGGGACAATCTGGTTATTGCAATAGGTAGCAATACAACTACCTTGAATTTTGATGGCATTGTCTCAGCCTTGCTGTCAGAGGAAATGAGACGGAGAAATATGGAGGGCCAAAATGGAGATGCCTTATCTATACGAGGAAGGTCCCAGAACAGAAACAAGAATAAGGTTTCGAGTGGGAGATCTAAATCTAGAGGGAGATCTAAATCTCTAGGAAATTTTGTAAAGGTGTGCTGGAAATACAGAAAGGAAGGGAACTAAAAAAAGGACTGCAAATCTAAAGCTCCTGAGAAAGGAAAGGGATCTAATGATGCTCCTTTTGCAGAGGCAAAAACCACCTCGGATGAAGGTGGGGATGTGTATTTGGCTTCTTCTTCAAATACACATGTAGATCATGAGGCATGGTTGATTGACTCAGGTGCATCCTTTCACTTCACTCTCCATAGGGAGTCATGGTTCTATGAGTATGAGAAGTATGATGGTGGTGATGTCTTATTAGGGGATGATAGGAAGGCCAAAATCGTCGGATGTGGAAAATTCAAGCTGAAGCTGCAATGTGGAAGGATTAGAACACTTCTTGGTGTTCTGCATATTCCTTCATTGGCCAGAAATCTGATTTCTGTAAGCAAGATGGATGATGTAGGTGTAAAAATAGTGTTCGAGAAAGATACCTGCAAGATGGTTCGGGGAGCACTGGTATTAATGCGGAGAGTTCAGATTGGAACTCTGTACAAGCTTCAGGGTAGTACTGTTATTGAAGGGTGCAATAGTTATATGGTTCTTGAAAGTGGAGCGGAAAGCCTAGCGGTCTCTGGAGAAAAGACCATGCTATGGCATCAAAGGCTCGGACATATTGGAGAGAAGGGCCTTCAGATACTTCATGGAAATAGTATGGTATAAGGTATGTCTAATTTCTCTCTGGATTTTGATTTCTGTGAAAATTGTGTATATGGGAAGCAGAATCGGGTGAGTTTTCCTTCTAGAGCTAAGAGGGCGAACAAGATATTAGAGCTTGTGCACAGTGATGTGTTTGGACCTCTGTCGGTTCCATCACTGGGAAAATCAGTGTTTTATGTCTCATTCATAAATGACTTCTCAAGGAACACATGGATATATTTCTTGAGGAAGAAATCTAAAGTATTTGACAGATTTAAAGAATTTAAGGCTCAGGTGGAAAACCAGATAGAGAAGGAGATAAAGGTGCCGAGGACAGATAATGGTGGAGAGTTTTGCAACAAGGAATTTGAAGAATTCTGTAAGAATTTTGGTATAGCACGACATAAGACTAATCCATACACACCTCAGGAAAATGGATTTGAAAAAAGAATGAACAGAACGTTGATGGAAAAGGCAAGAAGAATGCTCAGTGGTACCGAGTTAGGACAAGAATTATGGGCAAAAGCAGTGGAGACTGCATGTTACCTTGTTAACATATCACCTTCATCAGCGTTGGAGGATAAGACTCCACATGAGGTATGGACTGGTAAGAAACCTTATCTTTAATATCTAAGGGTATTTGGATGTGATTCATATGTACATGTTCCAAAGGAGAAAAGGACCAAGTTGGATATTAAATCCGAAAGGTGCATCTTAATTAGGTATAAGGATGGTTTAAAAGGTTACAAGATTTGGTGTTGGAATCATGATTGTCGTTAGACCAAAACCCGTAGGCGTTAGTCTCCGCTACAATTGCCAGAGTTAGGATTCACGAGATGCAGTTAGTCCATGTCGCGAACACACGGGAAGCGTTGAACCCAATGTCCAACAATCTCCCCCCCAACGCGAGCAGGGTGAGTTTCGAACTTGAGACCTGTCGCTCTGAAACCACTTGTTGGAATCAAGATTTCCATTAGATCAAAACCCTCAGGCATTAGTCTCTACTAGCCAGAGTTAGGATCCACGAGAGGCGGTTAGTCCATGTCGCGAAACACATGAGGAGCATTGAACCCAATGTCCAACATTTAGAACCCAGAAACAAGGAAGGTTGTGTACAGTCGAGATGTGGTGTTTAGAGAGGTGAAAGATGTTGTTTAACATGAAGTCCTACCAAAGGAACTTGAGAAGATAGAGTTTGAGCTAAAGGAGGATGAATCATACTCTACAACAGAATAAGATTTAGAAGAGGAAGAGCCACAAACTCCAGATGTGATGAGATCAATTCGGGAAAGAAGGAAACCAGAAAGGTATAGTCCGTCTGCTTTCTCTTCATTTTTTTATTTAACTATAACTAATGATGATACCAAAACTGTCAGGGAGGCTGTAGATTCAGAGGATAAAAAAATCAGGAAGGAGGCCATGATTGATGAAATGGAATCATTGCACAAAAATGAGGCATGGGATCTAGTGGAGTTGTCAGTTGGAAGGAAGCCCATCGGGAGCAAATGGGTGTTTAAGAAGAAGATGAATGTAGAAGGCAAGGTGGAGAAATACAAAGCTTGATTGGTAGCAAAAGGTTATTCCCAGGTTCCATGAATTTATTTTGGTGATATTTTTTCTCTTGTTACCAAGGTTACTTCTATTAGATTACTTTTATTTGTTGTTGCTACCTTTGATTTTGAGGTAGAACAGATGGATGTGAAGACAACATTTCTTCATGGGGATCTGGAAGAGGAGATCTACATGAAGCAACCTGAAGACTTTATGGTTAAGGGTAAGAAAGAACTGGTATGCAGGTTAAAAAAATTCTCCGTATGGGTTAAAACAGTCACAATGATGCGGTATCAAAAATTTGATACCTATATACGAGGACTTGGCTTAAATAGAAGCAAAGAGGATCACTATGTATATTTTAAATTAATTGGCGACCCTGTTATTTATTTGGTCTTGTATGTGGATGATATGTTGCTGATTGGAAATGACAAAGAAATTATCCAGGATTTGAAGACCCAATTGTTCTCCAAATTCGACATGAAGGATCTTGGTACTGCAAACTATATTTTGGGCATGGAAATTAAGAGAGATCAAGAAAAGAGGAAGCTCTGGTTAAACCAGAGGAAGTATGTCGAGACAATATTGAAGAGGTTCAATATGAAGGATAGTAAACTGGTGAAGGTTCATATTCCTGTAGGTGTAAAGCTATCTTTTGAACAGTGTCCCAAGACACAAGAAGAAGAGGAGGATATGTCTTGTGTTCCATATGGAAGTGCAGTAGGTAGCTTGATGTATGCAATAGTCTGTACTAGACCAAACATTGCACAGATATACAATTACCTTTAAACCTTCCTAAGAGCATATTAAAGCATAAGAAAACATTATTAAGTGTAGAAGGAGAGATTTAATATATCTTTTCATGTGCAGAAGGAAGGTAGATGGGCCTAAGAAAGGTTAGACGGGCCTTAATTTATGTCTAATTTAGAGACCCATCAATCCCATTGTCCCCTTTCACTTTCCTGCTTTCCTTCTTTTCTTTGCCTTCTTTGTCCAAATCCAATGTGCTCCAATAATGCTCCAACAATTCTCTAAGTGTGAAAGTGTGTGTGAAAGAGAGAATAGAAGAGAACTCCAAGTTGAAATTGACAAAAATCCATGAACTAATCCTTAGAAGCCTTTTTATCATTGATGCCTCTATTTTCTTCATTTTCCTTATTTTTCCTTCAATTTCCTCCTCATGCAATTATGTGACCTTTAACATACCTTTTCTCCTATTTTCCATTATTTATTATTTTCATAAATAAAATGTCAATTAATGTCACTTTTTCTTTTCCCATGCCTTTGCTAACTTCCGTAGCCATTTATTATCACCGAGGATTCCCATTACTAACATTTTTCCCAACATTCAGCTTGGAATATGTGTCACATGACCTTGGTCTTATTTTTGCATTTATTAAATTTATTACATATATTTTTTACCTGGACTGTTACAGTGGAGCATGTGATCTAATTGTTGTTGGACTCTCCATTTCCAAACATTGCGCTATATAAGTAGTCCATTATATAAGAAAATACGGTAAAAAAGTTGCAACAACTATTGGAATAAGGTGTCATATATCCAAATATTTTACCATTTGATTCACCCATTATAATTTTTCCAAAGAAGGATGGAACTTGGTGGTTGTGTATTAATTACAAAACGTTAAGCAAAAGTGTGCTCAATAATAAGCACCCTTTTCCCATAAATTATTTGTTCGACCATTTGCAGCAAGTAAAATATTTCACCAATATGGACTTAAAGTTAAGGTATCACCAGGTTTGGGTTAGAGAGTAATATACCTGGAAGAGCATGTTTAAAATAGGGCAAGGTTTGTATTAGCCATTAGTTATTCCATTTGGCCTATGCAATCCAATAGCTACATTCATGAGATTAATGAATGATATATTGTGTTCTTTTATAGATTCATTTCTTATTTTTATTTAGATGATAAACTAGTATACAATACTACTTAGGAGGAGCACATACTTGTTGAATATGTCTTGCCATTGATGGCTCAATGGGTACTTATTATAGTCAAGAGGTTAAGTAGGTGATCAAGGGAAAAACCCCAAATTTGGAAGAAAACCCTAATTTATGTGCAGAGCTTGAATTTGGTTATTGACATTAGATTTTAATATAAATTAATTGGCTACTTCTACTGATGCCTACTCAGGAAGCAACTTGAAGAGTTTATGCATGATCATTGCATATCAACAAATCCATGAACTATTATATTAAGAATGTAAAGAGAGAGAGAAAACAAAATTTGAAGGATAACCTCCACCTCTAACCTCTAAAACACCTGAACTTTGTCCCATAAGTATTTTTTATTTGTGACAAGCCTAGGAAAGGGTTCATTTTAGTGTCTCTTCACATGCTCAAAGTATTCTCAAATTGCAACAATAGAGAGAAATATGGAGGTGGAATAAAGGTCCTGACTTTAAATTATTTCATGTGAAATAAGCCATACCTTCTATGAGTTGTGTAGAGATATTTTTTTGTTTGGTCCTCCTGGAACTAGTTAAAAATGCTTGTGAAGGCTAATGCCATATAAGTGGGAGAAATTTTTATATATCTCAATGTCAACAGTTGCACCAAAGTGGTTTGATATTTTGGGTTATTTTTTCGTTAAATTTATGAAATTATTAAGTTATTGTTTAATTTGTATGCAATAAAAATATAATTATCTAGAAAATAGAGAAAAAATAGAACAATCACTTACAAAACCATAATAGCACAAAATATGACCTTGGAAAACCTTTAAGGAGAAAAGCTAGCTGGAATACGAGGTTACCCTGCACTCTCTTTCTCCTAAAGGAAACATATGCAAATACAAAGTAGTGATCCTTGTGTCTTGTGTGTTTCTATGGAACACAAAACCTCTCTATCTTTTTTCTCCTTCTATTCACTCTCAATTAGTCTACTCATCTCTGGAAAAAAATGCACTCAAATAGAATGGAACCCCTTTTCCTCCTATGGGCATGGTTATAAAATAGTCTAATAGCCAAATATGAGTTTAATTTGGTCCATTTGACCCTCAATATGAGTTACAACTTGACCATTCTAGAGCCATCTTCATAGATCCCAAGTGGCTAACCCTTTTCCATGAGTAATAAGGGTTGACATGTCATCCACTCTAATTATGGTGGTCAATTTCAGTAGATCAACTTCTAGTTGACATAACTTTCTCATATAAATTTGTTTGAAGCGATTAAAAGTATCAACTCTTGAAATTTTCCATCTATACCTACTCATAAAAAGTTGTAAGATTATTCCTCAAAAAATTTCAAATAGATGACAAATAACATATTGTCCAATTTAAATTAAATATTAAGTAATTTACATTCTAATTGATAATATATTTTGTAATTAACAAATTGCAAACTTATAATATATTTTGTAATTAACAAATTGCAAACTTTTATTTACATATTTTTTGATGTTTTTAATTATTTAAAGAAAAAGACAAATGTAGTTATTTAACTTATACACGGCCTTACAAAAAGAGGGTATTTTATTATATTTATGAGGAGGCCCACTACTAAATTGTTTTCAACAATCTTGCTCTTAGCATGTGCGTGGAGAGAAATATGGATGTTTATATTTTTTAATTTTTTTGAATGAGCAATTTATTGGATTAATTTAGGAATGGCTTCATATTAAAATTAGGGGTTTTTATTATAATATCAATAGTATACTAGATTTAATATGGGGTGGAGAGTTTACATTTTGAGCCTTATCAAAAGGGGTAAAATATGTCTCATGAGATTAGGAACCAAGTGGATGGCATAAACTTGATGATTAATTTAAAGTTGAGATTTTTGAATTATAAGATGATAACAAAAAATAAGAATGTGAACATTTCACAAACTTAGGAATTTTGCTTTTGTGATCCATAAAATGTATACAAATATTTCAGTGATAATCACATGATGTGAACCAGCCAGCGTGGTTCATCATCAAGACAAGATGATGAACCACAATGGCTAGTTGCGTGGACAAAATATTCTTGGATGGTTCGAAAGACGAGGAGAGATGTTCCTATATAAGGTCTTTCTTATCTCTAATCTCTTTAGCTATCATAATGCTTATATTCTTAGATAGTAAAGTCATATCTCCACCATGGAAAGGGTATCTTTTTTTTGAGTGAATAAATGGTTTTTTTCCCTTAATATATTAATATTGATAAAATAATTTTATATCTAGATTTATTTATTAATTATTTTTAAAGATTTGGAATGTCTCCAATGAAGACAATCAGTGAAAAAATGCTTGAAAAAACATTTTGTAATTTTGTAATTTTTCAAATAATTAATAAAATAATGACAACTAGTAAAATTATGTTTTTTTGGTTAAAGATTTTAGTTGAAATGATTTGATGAACAATTTATTTACCCAATTGAATGTGTCTAAGACTATGGAAACATATTGCAATAGTTTGTTTGTGGCATTTATGAAATAATTGTATTTGGTGTAATAATGACAGCCTAACAATTAATTCTTTTGAAGTTACTTATTCTCCAAACATTATAAGTCAAAATTAAACTTATTATTATTTTAAAAAAAAAATATTTATTTATTTTTATTTTTTTAATATATAAAAATATTATAAAATCATAAATGAAACCTAAAGAGAAAAGCAAAAATAAATCAATTCTAATAAATTGCACGTGCACATGACTGCTTTCCCGGCGAGAAATCAGATTAGTAGTTGGCAATGTGCGTAATAGTTGAATCCACGCCTTCGTAAGTAATTGAAATGTGAAAATCACATGACAAATAGTCAGCAAGCATATCTTCTTTTCGCCATAAAACACGAAATGAGTTCAACCGGGACCCGCCCCCCGCGTAATGTGTGTGCAATTGCCGAAAATATAAAAAAACAACTTTTAATAAACGCCTAATAATTGTGGACCATTTTTCGGCCCTGTTTTGCACCTTTCAGAAAGAAATGTAGTTATGGATGGTAGTTTTACGTTGAAAATGATATATAGTTAATCGTTCCGAAGCAACGACATTATAAATTGTGTTTTCTCTCAGCACTCCGTTCACAATGGCAATCCTTCTGTCCTCAAAGGATAAATGTAACTACAATATTTTTTTAATATGATTCAGAATAATGGGGCAGAGAATAAAAACAGCCAATCCAAAATACGTGATATTGACTGTAAATATGAGATCATCTGGGATGGTCCCACCAGGGGTGGGACTTTCAGTGTGCAAAACATATATAGATGCTTATGATCTTTTGCACACGATCCAGAGTAGACTTGGTTCATGCATATTTGGAGGAGGATGAACATGCTTTTAAAGATTATATTATTTGTTTGGATTACATGGCAGAACAAAATATGGGACAACTTATGTCATAGAGTCTATTTCGTACCTGGTTTATGCTCACTCTGTAGATCTGATCGGAGTGTGTGGAACACCTATTTTACAGCTGCCCTTTTGCCAGTTAGGTATGGAATCTCATTTTTTCACTTCTACACTATCCCATTACTCGTTTTCATTCCATTCACCAATGCTTCCAATGAGCCATCAAATGCCCAATTTTTTATTAAGTATTTCCTTTTTTACTATTTGAGAATTATAGAAAAGTAGAAATAGTGTCATTTTTTATGGTTTTTCTCCTCACCTTTATCATATACTCTGTCTAAGATACTGTCATGGGCTGATTCTATGATCCCTCGAAAGGTCCACAATCGAGATATGCAACACACAACAAAATTATCTTGATGCCCGCAATCCAAATATGCAACACAAATTATCTTGATGCAGGCTGGCTGGTTTTTTTTGATGGGGCTGCTAAATAGGTTGTGGTGTTGTCTTATACAGGGAAACAAAGGATAAATTCTCTCTATTTTGGGAAGGTGGGGAGGGGACCAATACAAGGGCCGAGCGGTTGGCTCGGCATTCTATGGTTTTCCAGGAGTAAAGTTATTTGATCCGATACACATATATGGTGATTGGCAAACCATCGTTCTGGCTTTCAATGACTGCCATTCCTTCAACCCTCCACAACTCATATATTGACGCAGAAGAACGAAGGACCTCAAGACTTTCGGATGTGCGCCTATTGACCATATTTACCAGGAACAGAATTCTGAGGCTAACAATCTGTCTAAATGGCAATTGCAGATGGTGGTGGGTACCCTACACTATGTTCACACCATTGCTAGTAGAGAGGTGGAGGGTGGCCACATACAAATGGAGTCGTCTAACGAGCCGGAGGAATTGCCCGGACCGTCAAAATTGGCCGGAATCCGGGCCAAAAAAATTTAAAAAATCTTGCAGAAACAGTGTTTGAATCTTGATTTTGACATTGGAAATGGATTCAGCATCATCAAAAACCTGTAGGACACCCAAAATATTAAACTTTGATAGTTATAACATGGATTTAGAAAAATTCCTGCCGGATTTTCTGAAAATCTTATCGGAATTTTCATGATTTTCAGGGCAATTCCTCTGGCTAGTTAGACTACGGCCATACAAATACCACGACTGTCATTTCACCTTTTTTTTTGTTCATATCTATTTCCATTTCTGTTATATGTTGGATGTTGGACAATGACTTACCTCATATGTAAGACTCATGAACTATTCTATCCCTGTCACATGTGCTGCTTATGCACTATATGATGTTGTCTGTTTCTATTAGTTTAGCGTCCCATCTGCTTCATATTGTTTATCTCTGGCTAGTGCCAGAGAGGTGGTCAGTGATTCCACCACTTTGAATGCATGTATATGACATAGAAAATGCAAAATATTATGGCATATGCAGAACTCATGGTAATTCCACCACTTTGAATGCATGTATATGGCACAGAAAATGCAAAATATTATGGCATATGCAGAACTCATGTAAACAGTTTTTTAAAACAGTCTGTTTTTTCATTCCTCAAAAATATAGATGTCTTTTAAAACTTCATTCTATTAGAAATAACTAATTAAAAAATCATGACACTGAATGTATCTCTAATACCTGCTCTAGCAAGATTGAGCATGAATGAGGTCACAACAAAAACAGAAACCTCAAAAATGAATCCCCAACTTCCTCCATGGAATTCAAAATACTCAGCCGTTCTAAATAACCCTTTGAACTACTCACTTAAATCTGCAAATAGTGGCTACACAAATTGGATTCGCTCTTTCAAACTTGGTAGGAAAAAGAAAGCTAGATGGCTTCTGCAAGTCCAAAGATCGAAGGTCCACTATTTATTACTGTTTACATTGATATGTTGAATGCCCTATTTGAATGTTAAACGAAGTCAGTACTTAATAATCATGTTAATTTTGTTTTCTCCTTAATAGTTCATTTCGTTCACATCTATCAGATTTTCAACATAAAAATTACAATCCCATTGCAAGAATGCATCAACACTGTAATACTATACTCATGCATTGAAGATCAACCAACACAAAATATTCTTATTGTTATTCTTTTCATCCATTCCGAGTGGTGGTCATATTATTCTTATTCCTATTCATCCTTTGATCTGAATGGTGCCGCAACATTGAGAGGACACACCACCATGCAGATGTAAATAAAATTGCAGAGAGACGGCCATAGAAGGCCAGACAGAACAGCGTGGCCAGACAGAACAGCGTGATGATCATAGCAGTTGCAACCGCACTCGCATCGTAAGCCATGGTCGGCCTGGTTCTCCTGTAAAAGTTATCCGGTCCCTGTGGTCTTGCAGCTCCTGTGGGGCAATTGTCCATGGGGACAATTCTGAACGTCTTGGCTTTCGATTTAATATGATGGTGATGCTTGTGCTTATCATTGATTTCTTTAGGCTTAACATCCCTCGGAGAATCCGAAGCCAAGAACTCGATTGGCTGAACATAAGCTCCCCGAAGGCTCCCTGCTGCAATTGCATTCACAGTAAGGTCAGGTGTTGGGGTTATTATGCTGAGCTTTTCGATATCTGTCTTCTCTTTTGTTGCCTCAACGCCGCCTCCATTCTGACTACTGTGAGGGTTTCCAGGGTTTCTCGGAAGGTGTGAAGAGCATAGAACCCCGCTCAAAACAAACTTCTTCATGCACTCCACACCACCCACCGCCATGGCCGCGGCCGCTGGAACGGCCGATCTTCTCACCGAGATCGCACTCAAACTCAAAACCCCGAAGGCCTTCAAAATCCAAAACCACGGCATGACCAGGCCATGGCTTACCTCTTCCAACACACAAATGGAAATACTCTCAGATTCCCCACTAATATGATTCCCTTCATCTTTCCTCATCAATTCCCCATCCTTCTCGCCATTATTAATCTGTCTAGGTCCCAGGATCGAAACTCCAGCAGTACCCTGGCCACTGTTTTTCTTCCTCATTATCTCTCCGTTTCTCACCACAAACGGAGTCCATCCCTTCTTCGAATATTGGAATCTCACCATGGACTCAGGCACGCCTGTCTCCTTGGCAATACATTCTCTTCTGGCAGAGAGCTCGGCACTGACGCGCTGGAACTTGTCGAGCCCGCTAGTAGAAAAGGGATTCGATCGCCTTCCATGCCTCTGCCAGGATCTAGGCTTGGGCGAGTCCATGATTTCTTCCGCTTCGCCTTTCACTGATATCCTTCCACAGCGCATTATTCTCTTTTTGTTTGATATAGAGCCGAATATCAATTGATCCACAACCCAACAAAATAATACAAAACAAACAACACATGAATTCAGGTATTCTCTCAAAGTTTCAGCATTCCGCCATTTTCTTATATCTCGCCTACTGAGACTTCCTCCACTATGAAAGTTACCACACCTCTGCCCATAATGTAGTACAGATTTGTGCATGTCCCACGCTACCGTGGGAAAGAAGTTTCGGTTGAGTCGATTCGTGACAAACCAGCAGAAAGCCCGGACTTTCTAGAACAATGTCTACTTCACTATAACTGGGTCTCGGGACTCGGATAGACACCTAAGTCTCATAAATTTCCTAATCACCTTACACACTAACAAAACCAACTAACCAGTACTTTATTTTGATATCTTATTATGGCCCTTCTTGATGGTAGCCTCCGTGCTTTCTTTAATCCTAAAAAGCTTGGGTTGGAACCATGTATTTTTTAATATAATATATAACTATAATTTTTTTTTTTTTAAAAAAAAAAAAAAAATTAAAAAGTGGTAAAATACACAATACTATAGTTTTGATCCTTCGAAGTTTAATATTATAATAAATATTTTAAAATTGATTTTTAATTTTGGTATACAGAGTATTTTAGTAGAGCTTATTTTGTGTTCAATTTTTTTGTCATATTTTTGTATCTGACAATGTTTTGGGAATTCTCTAATATTCAATTTTGCTATGTAGTAATTGTTGATTTTCTTTTTTGTGTTAGTCAAAACTAAAAGATAATTTTGATTTTCTAGATAAGGATGGATCAACTTTTTGTAGTATGTAAGTTTTCTTTATTTTCTAACTCATTATTGCACCACAATTCTCTTTAAATTTAGATGTAATAATAATTTTAAAAATATTTATATCTTATATGCTGGAAAAGATTCAGTGTGTTGATGCCATTCTTGCTTGAGTCATTGGCAGTTCGGGAGCCTCTTGTCATCCATCTTGTTTATGTTGTTTGTGTACATTAAGTATCTAAACATTATCATGCTCTCAATGGGGGAGAGGCCCATTTTTATGACAAGGATATAGTGTTTGTTTTTAATATTAAGCGTATAAGTTATAAAATCATTTTGGATTTCCTCTATCATGCTCTAGGATTTTCTAAAGATAGTATTGGGTGAATGCATGAAGATGGGTTACACTTGAAAAATGTGATAACGAAATTTCAAAAATGTACTCTTCTATCAAATTGAAGCCCTCAAAATTCATATATGCATTGTGAATTTTGATTCAGAGAAAAAATACAATTTGTGGAGAATTGTGTTGTTGTTCTAATGACATTTTTTGCAAAAAAAATTAATGTCTTATAATATGTCAATTTTCCATTAAATGAATTGCTTTCCCTTGCAAATTTTCAAACATCTTAAGAGGTATGTGCGTGTTCACATAGCATAACTTAGTCTAAAATGTGTCATATATATATATATATATATATATATATATATATATATATATATATATGAGCATGATCTACATGGAGAGAACTAAGTTTTTCCTATTAAAAAAATTGTGGAAAATTCTATTTTTTATTATTTTTCAAAGTTGGTGAAGTAATATATATATATATGAGCATGATCTACATGGAGAGAACTAAGTTTTTCCTATTAAAAAAATTGTGGAAAATTCTATTTTTTGTTATTTTTCGAAGTTGGTGAAGTAATATTTCAATTGCATTTTGTAGACATATGTGTTCACGTATGTATTTTTCAACTATTTAAATAAATTTAAAATCCAAGAGTACCATTTTGAAGAGGACTCGTAAGAGAGAGAGAGACAAATAGGGAGAGTGGGAGAGGAGGAGAGAGTGGAGGACAAAGAGAGGGGGAGAGAGATGGATTTGGAGGAAAAGATAGGGAGGAAGAAGAAAGACATAGAGAGAGAAAGGTGGAGAGAGAGAGAGAGAGAGAGAGAGAGAGAGAGAGAGGGAGTGACAAGGGAGAGATGGAGAGAGAGTGTGTATATTTGGGGGTGACTTAGAAAGACAATGAAGGAGAGATGGAGAGAAGGGGGAGAGAGAATGAGAGAGGGAGCGAGATAGTGAGAGAGTTGGAGGAGAGAGAGAGAGAGAGAGAGAGAGAGAGAGAGGAGGTGGAGAGGCAGAGGGAGGTGGGAGAGAAAGGGAGAGATATGAAGGAATAAAGAGAGGACTTGAGAGAGAGGAGAGAGGGAGGGAGAGAGAGATGGAGTTGGAGGGGGGGAGAGATAGAGAAAGAAGAGTATGAGGGAAGAGAGATAGAAGGGGAGGCAGAGGGAGAGAAGGGGAAGGGAGAGAAAGGGGGAGAGAAGGGGAAGAGAGAGGCAGAGGGAGAGGGAGGGATATATAGATAGATGAGGAGAAACAATGTGTATGTTTGCGAGGTGATATATAGAGACAAAGAAGGAGAGACAAAAGGCGATAGAGATATAGATGGAAGGAGGAGAGACGGAAGAAGAGAGAGATAAGGAGAGGGAGGGAGCGAGAGATAGATAAATATGAGGAGAGAGAGAGAGCGAGAGAGAGAGAGAGAGAGAGAGAGTTTGGGGGGATGAGATGGAGAGACAAAGAAGGAGAGACAGAGGGAGATATAGATATAGATGGAGGGGGGAGAGAAATGGAAGGAGATTGCTTGCACTAGAAGCATTGATTTCAGTGTAGATGCTGATTTCTAATCCTATTTGATTTCTTGCACTAGATGCATTGATTTCCGTGTAGATGTTTATTTCTAATTATATTTTATTTCTTGTATTGTATTCATTGATTTCATTAAAAATATTAATTTCTAAACCTATTTGATTGCTTGCATTAGATGCATTGATTTCAGTGTAGAAGTTGATTTCTAATCCTATTTGATTTCTAGCACTAGATGCATTGATTTCATTGCAAATGTCTATTTCTAATCATGATTGATTGCTTGCATTAGACACATTTATTTCGGTGTAGATGTTGACTTCTAATCCTATTTGATTGGTTGCATTAGATGCATTGATTTCAGTGTAGATGTTGATTTCTCATCCAATTTGATTGCTTGCATTAGATGTATTAATTTCAATGAAGATGTTGATTTCTGATTTGATGTAACTAGATGTATGGTGTACATTAATTTCAAGGTAATTAGATTAACATTTTGCATTGATTTCAGTGTAAGCATAAAAAAATATTGACGAATTCCATTGATTTCTATGTTATAATGATTCAACCATAAATAAAATACTTGAATTTTCATCTCAATTAAAATGTTCACTTAATCAAAATGGTTTCTTCTTGAAACTGTAAACTATTTGTAATTAACTACATTCTTATTATTCTCATTTTCCATGCTTCATATTAGATTGTCAAAAGTACAACAAATAGAACACGCACACACACACACAATGTTATGACTAAGCTCTTATAGATAACCTCAAATGAAATAAAATCAAATAAAACTTATTTGTAACTTTTACATCTCCACATCTTTTAAAATTAAAAAAAACACATTTCAATCATAAGGAATTGATTGAAATACTAAGTAAATTTAGGAAAGTTGATAACATTATATAAATTACATAAATGTTATCATATATTGTTTTTTAACCTATATTATAGCCAGGATATATGGTATGAAGTGTTCACTATTGATGATGAAGAGGATATATGGTATGAAGTGTTCACTATTGATGTTGGTTGATAATCAATATGATGTTGATCAATTCTATGATACTTAATGTCTTGTGAAAGAAGACAATATGTTGTTGGTTTGAGTCTCATATGCTTCATATGGTGTTTTCGGTCCATGAGATTTAGAAGATCTTGCTACTTAAGGATCATGGCTTTTCCTATATGTGGAGAGTGTGTGTTCACCTTGATGGAATGAGGTAAAGGGGATGAGTTGTATTTTTTGCAAAAATATTATTATTTTGTTGTTGTAGGCTTTAACACTGTACAGAAATTAATCGCAAACGAATACTTAAAAACAAAAAATAAACAATAGCGAGAGCATAAAACATAAAACATATATACACAGAGATTTTTCCCCTGGATCCCAAATCGGGACTACCAGCTTGATTTTTCATTATATTCCTTTTAGTGTTACAACACATATATGCATGTCGAAGCATTCATAAATCCCAATCCATTAACCCTGGGTTATAACATAACCGTAGTTCCTGATCAGATTGGGATCAGGGCCTAAGGATTAGCTAAAATTTCAAAGTTATAAAAAATTCTTCAAACCAAGAAGAGAGCGTAGAGCTCGTAACCAAGATTCCAACGCAACTCGTTTCATCAAATTCTGAGTTCTTATGATTGAGTTATGGCTTGTTGTTTGCTTTCCAAAACAGGTTTAGAACTGGATCGACCAGCAGAGTGAGATCTGAATTGGTGGCTGTCGTGGAGTCTTGAACTCTGCATATAGAATCAGGGATTGCACAACCGTGGAATGTTGAAGGTGGAACGGACAGTAAGAGCAAGCCATAGAACGAAGCGATAGCGAGGACCATGGATCTGACACCAATCAATGGGAGAGATCTCATCATAGTTGAGAAACATCACATGTCACAAAGAACGAAGTTTAACGTTAAAGAGTTTCATAATTTAAATTTTTTAACCTGCGATGCGAAGTGAGAAGGTGGAGATATATTGTGGATCTTCAAATCGAGAAACAAACCAACAACAGAGATCATAGTACCCGGAAAAGCGATTTTTCAAATCGTAATATTTAGAAGCTAAGATTTCACAAGATATGTTGAATTGGTTGCGATGCGATAAAGTTGAAAAATGCGATGCGATGAGGGGAGCCACGTGTCGGCATTATGCACGAGCACACATTGCATAAATTATGGTTTAGCATTATCAGTACCAAGTTAAACTTGCGGGCAAGCGATTTGTGATGCGTTGTGATTGGTTGTGTGTTGTGGGACCCTAGAACCCTATTCCGCATGTATGTAAGTTGTTTAAGGCTATGTCCGACATGTTTTAAATGTAAGTGTTGCTTGATCGTGAACATATGTATGTTTAATGAAACTTTGATATTGTATTCCGCTATTTCCGCTAACTGTCAAGCCTCTTAACAGTTGGGGGTGCGCATGTGGCCACCGCCCTAACCATAACATCTAATGCGCGACTTATTAGGTGGAGAAGATAGGGGCGTGCCAAATTTTGTGGTCAGCCCTAATTTAACTCCAGTTAACTAGAGTTCTCCACATTTAGTGGAGTTTTCCTAGGAGATATTGGGAAAAAGTGTAGAAGGCTCAATTTTCGACCATTTATGAGAAAATGAAGAGTCATTGTTGACTAATTCGAGAATTATAGAGCCATTGGTGAGGTTTGAAGAGCTAGCTAAGGACTTTCGAGCATGATTTTTCTTCAGAGAAGTTCCAAGGGCCACTAGGGCCACTAGGAGCCACTAGGAGAATGAGGCCTAGCCAGGGCAGCCAAAGGCCATTCTCAGGAAGCCAATAGTCATTTCTAACTATCTTGAACCTTCTGAATCCAATGATGGGGTTTTAAGAATCATTTGGAGACTTCTAGAGCTGAAGAAGCCACATAAAAGTTTCAAGGGAGCCTAGTGCCACCAGGTGTTGGAGGCATAGAACGGGGAGCCTGAGTTCATTATGAGTGAATGAACAACCTATTTTGGATGATTGATATGTTCTGGAGACAGAAGAATAGATTTTAGGAGCATAAGAGGACTTCTAGGAGATTTTTTTCCACAGAGAAGCTCAGGGAAGCTCAAGGACACCGACCGAAGAGGTCAAGCCCAAGGGAGCCTAGGTCCATTTCCAGAGATTGAGCAGTTAATCCAAGGGTATTTTGGTATTCTAAACCCATTTGTACAGTCCAAAAAACCATTGGAGTTGAGCATCAACTTGTAAAATAAATTGACCATCTTAATCTCAAAGAGCCAAGTCCATTGCTAGAGGCTTAAGGAGACATAGCCCAAGTGTTGAGGGTGAAATCCTTTATTATGTTTGTTGTTATGTATTGTTGGTTAATTTTTTGCAATTTATGGTTGATGTACATGCTTTTAATCAGATTAAAAAAATGTTTAATTGCTTACACATAAAGCCTTAAACCACTTAAAACACATACACCTGAATCAAGAATTCAATTCCACACATGCATGTATAAGCAAGATCCTTAATTTGTTTTAATTGAGTGGGAGGTGCTTGCATAACAAAAAAAGTCAGCCACCCATATCAGATCAATTTGGTATCAAAGCACTAGGTTGCTTGCTTGACAGAGCACTAGGTTTCTTGCTCGACAGAGCACTAGGTTGCTTGCTTGACAGAGCACAAGGTTGCTTGCTTGCTTGTTTGACTTGAAGGGTGTTTAACAGTGCAAAGAATTTAACTATTTGCAAATTGACTGATGCTTACAAGTTTTAGTTTGCTAAAGGTGAAGGGGAGATACTTCTAGCTAATTCTAGAAGAGGCCAAGAAGGAAGAAGGTTGAAAGCATCCTCCTTACCCAAAGGACCTCAAGGAAACCCTTGAAGTAAAAGAGGGATTGCTTTCAAAAGAGGCTACTTGAAGAAGAGATACAAGTTGCATAGAAGAGCTTGAATCTATAGCCAAATTGTTTTTGAAGCTTTGTCAATTGTTTTTGAAGCTTTTTGAATTGTTGTGAAGCTATTTCATTCATTACAATTGTGATGGAAACTTCATCAAGTGGTGATTCTAAACCATCCTCCTTTGCAAGACTCTTTGATAAAGAGATGAAGCAGGACTTTCACATCATGAAATATATGGTGCAACAGTTGTATGAAGATGTAAGGG
Organism: Pinus albicaulis; assembly: GCA_034641835.2. NCBI lineage: Eukaryota > Viridiplantae > Streptophyta > Pinopsida > Pinales > Pinaceae > Pinus > Pinus albicaulis. Next base: position 6,573,761 of record MU968359.1, on the reverse strand, counting down.
AGAGAAATAAACTTTAAGAGAAATTGGTTGCCATGAAGAAATAGAAGCAAGAACTTCTTCAAAAGATGTATGAGATGGAGATTCAGCTCCATGATGCCAAAGAAGCCTTAGCCAAGCATGTGCTTGAAGAAGAGGTAAATAATTCAAGTTTGTCTTCAATTTCCTCTCAAGATAAATGTGTAGGTTCTTTTGAAAAACACACTAGAGGAATAGGGTCCAAATTGATGATGAAAATGGGCTATGAAGGTCAAGGATTAGGAAAACATGCACAAGGCATAGTTGAGCCAATTATGGTTGAGGAAAGGCCTAAGCATTTGGGTCTTGGCTATGGACAATTTTATGGAGAAATTTCTAAAGCCATGAAGGCACTTGAAACAGTTCCAAGAAGGATTTTTTTTGTAGGTTCAAAACCTCAAACATGTAAAGTTTGCAATCAAGATGAATGCAATTTTTGGAAACCCATGTTGCAGCAGGATGCTTGTAGACATGCAGCTTATGGCGAACAAGAGATTTGTGACAAATCTAAGGACATGAACATTGTTGTTGGTCTTCAAAAGAGAGCTGGAACCTCTTCAATTTCATCTTCTCAAGAAGGTGAAAAAGATGAACATTCAAAGCAACATTCAAGGTATAATTCTTCCCATAATCATGTTGATTATGAATATGTTAAACATGAAAATTCTGCATGCATGAATGGGAGAAAGAGTTGCTATTCCTATTGTGGTTTGTGTAACCATGAAGTTTCAAAATGCTGGAAGAGAATGAAAGCATACAGGAAACAATCGAAGCGAAGGCGACTTGCACAGAAGATGCAAAAGATTTGCACACATTGCTAGAAAAAGGGACATCTCATTGCCCAACGTTGGACACTGCATCCAACCACTCATCCCAAACACATGAAGCAAGAGAATAAGAAGACTGGCGAGAATGTGACCAATGATTCCATCATCGATGTGAGTCCAGATGATTTACAAGAAGAAGATGTTCAGCAAGAAAAATCGCCATTGAAGTGGGTTGGCAAGAAATGGCTCGATTTCTTGACCAACTAAGGCATGCATTTACTTTGTACATAGATGAAATTTTCAGCCTTATGTATGCCTGAATTTCTATTGAAAGTATGAGAAGTTGCAGCAGATTATCACAACTTGTATGATGCAAGATTTCATGTGAATGTCGTTCGGTTAAAGGCATTTCTATTTGTTGCAAAATTTCACCAAGATGGTGTAAAAGATGGGCATGTTACTCATTTATGTTGCGGAAATTTATCATTCAATTCATCTCTTATGATCACCCATATGTTTTGGGGTTATGTATTTATTTGTACTTGAAAAAGAGAGTTGAAAAGTGTACATATGCATGAGATTTTGTATGTTTAAATAGAGAACTTGTGATAAGTTCATTGTAAATAGATACATGCATGAGTGTTGTCAATATGTATCATGTTATATATCGACTTGTTTCGATTGTATTGCACATTTCATGTCAACTTCTTGTTGATGTCGCATGTTGCAAGACTTATGTTTTAGTCGAGGGTGTTTGTCAATTGTGAGTCGATAAATGGATACACCAATGTGCAAGAGGATCACCATGTATGTGATGTTACAAGAAGGTGACAATCAGTGCTTTGAAGAAGAAAAAAGAGGTGGTATTCATTTCAATTCTTGCATAAGATTTTATTTTCAAGATTGATCATGTTTTCTTGTGACAAGATGTTACAAGAAGTTTTGGTCCATTCAGTGAAGAAGTGGACAAGATGTAAAGTGATTTTCAGCCATTGCAGAACAAGCTAGTTTCTTGTGTTGCCACCAAGAGTTCACTCATATTGCAAGTTTAATTTGGATAAGAGGATTTCCAAGAAGAAGCTTGTATGCCTTTGTTACAAGAGGGACTTCATTCTCAGTGGGAAAGCTAACAGTTTTCCAAGCACATAGAGAGAACAGTGGTACAACAAGGTATGCATTAGTTTACAACAGCCAACAATGCTGAAGTGGGTCAGCAACAACTAGAGAGCATTGGTCAAGAGACATAGCCAATTATGGTGCAAGGCATGTCAGGGTGATTTCCAAAGAGACTTGTCAAGAAAAAATAGTTGATATAACTTGAAAGCAACAGAGTTTTGAAGCTCAAGGCAGACAATCATTAGATTTTGTGGGTCCAAAAGCCTGTCAGTGGGAAGGAGTGATCAGATTGGGATAAGGGCCTAAGGATTAGCTAAAATTTCAAAGTGCTCAAAAATTCTTCAAACCAACATAGCCCAAGTGTTGAGGGTGAAATATTTTATTATGTTTGTTGTTATGTGTTGTTGGTTAATTTGCTACAATTTATGGTTGTTGTACATGCTTTTAATGAGCTTAAAAAAATGTTTAATTTCTCACACATAAAGCCGTAAACCAGTTAAAACACATGCACTTGAATCAATAATTCAATTCTGCACATGCATGTATAAGCAAGATCCTTAATTTTTTTTAGTTGAGTGGGAGGTGCTTGCATAGCAAAACAAGTCAGCCACCCATATCAGATCAGTTCCCTTGACCAAATCTATAAAATACCAAGGGCTTAAAACCATCATGCCCCAAAACCATGTGCAAACCCATGCACAAAGCCATAAGCGGGTCCACCCACCTAAAATTGGGTCCAAAAGAAAAATTTCTGGGGCGTTGCCCCGGACCCCGCGCAGGGGGCTACCCGTCCCCTACAAACCCATGGACAGCAATGCCGCGATATTGACCCCACACTGTGTTCGGCGCAATGAACAGAGAGGGGCTATCGCCCCCCTTGTGACCCCCCTGTGCGTGTGACTATTCGTGGAAGTAATATAACACATACCCAACTATTATTGCTTAGTGTTTCCTGGTTACATTGCATATTTGGACACATGTTAATGATATTGAAGATATTGATGCTACATTTTTTTATTTGTGTGATGATATACTAATTCTTGATGGTGAGGATGTTCATGTTTCTTTCATTCTAACATTTATGTTACTATTGTCAGATGATTTGGTTGCAGATGCCTATGAGGAGCATGGTGGTTGCTAATGATTATTTGTGGAGATTTAGTTACCGAGATCCTTGTTCATGGTTGACATTTTGTACAAAGCATATATTATTTCTCATGAATAGAAAGTATGTCTCTTGATGTATTAGTCATGAAAAGACCCATGTTGTAATCACTGTAAAATTCAGTCATGTATGGGCTATTAGGATCAAGTCATGTCAGACATGTAACCCCGTTATTTTGGGTGATTGATGTAATCATGGGATCATAGAGTCATTCGTTTTAGGAAAGGTCGTATTTTTTTATGGATAACCATTTATTTGAGTAATAAAGCCTTGTAATTAGCATATCCCTAGAAGGTCCAGCATATGCTCAGGGGGAGCATGGTCAATATGAAAATTTCTTGGATTATATCAGTAGAACAAACTTACAATGTTGAAATCTATAAGGGGATTACTTCTATCAATATGGTTTTAGCCTTTTACCTTGATGCCAAAGGGGGAGAGAAGACTTGGTGTTTGCATGAAGTTTACGTTAAGTCCAAAGGGGGAGATTGTTGGCATTATGGTCAATATGTTGTCCTTGATGGAAACCTGCATATTAGTCATGTCCTTGATGTCAACCTAAATTTCAAATATGCCCTTGAAGTCAACCTGGTTGTAATATGATGATTATGGAACTAATGAAAATGACGAGAACATTGGTACAAGTGTTGCAGAAATGAGGAAGTGTATTGGAAGCCTTGTTATAGGTTTCGCTTTAGAAATTATGAAAATGTGAAGTTTTAAAAGTTTATGTGGTCCCTATGAAGAATAGTCACATACACACACATATTTAATGAATAAAAGTTGTCCACATTATCCTAACCGTGGAAAAGAGAAACCAAGAGTTGTTTCCATGGTAATCTCCCATAGTATTGTGTCGAAAACATCTATTTGATCCCGTCAACTTTTACTGACAACATTACCAAGGGATTTGAAAGTGGTATTGGGAAGGAGAATAGCTATATAAGGAGAAGGAGATCAAGGAGTTATGTGTGCAAACAATGGATTATTCATGTGTGATTTGATTTGGAACATGTGTGCACTAGGGAGCAAGGAGATAGCTCAGATACGAGATATATGAAAATGTATTGAAAGTGTATGGATATGTTTGATTGATTTACTTATGTTTAAGTGGATAACAATGTAGGATCTGTGATTATGGTGGAGCTATGATATGAATATTTTTTTCTGAGATCTATGGCTTTTGATAATGTGTGCACATAGATCTGTGTTTGACATGGGTTGTGTTTGTAGAGATAATTTAATTCAATGAGTCGAGAATTTTACAAGTGTTGTATTCCCGAATACGACATACATACATGGATCTGCTTCAGAATAGTCATGTATATTATTTGAGTACTTGTGATTTGATTAATGCCGCTATTTGTATATGAATAGGGGTTATACTAATTTTGATTGGTGATTAACAGAGGATGGAAAATTGATTGTGATGAATGATTTACTATTAGGTTTTGATGAATATTGATTTGAGATATGTACACAGTTTCCATGAATAATTAATGTGTATATATGCGTATCCCTTTTATGAAAATCACATATATGTTTTAGGGTTTTAATTTTTTCTTGGTGATGTCAATTGATTGGTTTTGTATCATTTTCTGTTGATTGTCAAGGATGTCTTGAACAAGATATTTGGTATCCAAACAATATTGATTGACGATCTAAGATTTTTTATTGGCTTTGGATTGATTCAGTGTTTGATATTCATAGGATTAATTTTATTGTGGTTTGGTATTTTGATTTGATCAGTGATTCAGTTATTCAGTGAGAAAAATTAGTATTTTGTATTTGGTTTAAGATATTGGATTTTAGTGATTGAGAATTTTGTTGGGTGTGCGTCTAGCTTGAAAATTTGATGAAAGGTGGCTTGCATGTTTTGATGGTTGATTGAGACAGATGGATCGAGTATGAAAATTATAAAATGTGGTCCACTAAGGTGTTGAGGGTTGGAGCCTTCAGTAAGGGAGTTAGATCGTCCTTCCTGTAGGAGACGATAAACTTGGTCAAAGGGTTGTAGCTCCCTTCCAGTGGGTGTTGGATAATGAGTGGAGGTAGTGGCCTCCTATAGGTAGGAGCCTATGTGCTAGTAAGAGTCTACACTAGTACAAAATTGTAAGAAAAATTAGGGTTTCCAAGAAAAATTTAGGGATTTGCATCATAAAAAATTTCCAACAAGTATGAGGTATGTCCATCGTCCAAGGAAACCAAACCCTAGAGCTAGGGTTTCATTAGGTTGCATCATTTTGTGGACATCATCAAGTTGCATCGTCATATACTCTACTATGACATTTTGTACCTGCTCGATATGTTACAAGTGCTTGACATGCTACACCTACTCCCAGTTTGACATGAATGAAAAAATATTAAAATATCTCCCTTTTTCAACACACCAATCATCTCATGGTTGTAGCGTAAACAACGCTAGACTTATTGCTTCTTTGTTATGGTCCTTACCGAGATTCTCTCCCCCTTTGACATCAATGGAAAAGGGTGGATAACTAGTCCTTGATGATATATCCATGTGATGTGGCTCCCCCTATCAACATGCGTAATTGATGCATCATATCTAAAATCTTCGCCGGACAGTGTGCTTTTCGACTATATCATATGTTCTAGGATCCCCTTGAAAATGTACTTTTCTATTGTATCATCTCTTCCAATACATGTATTTCTTGTGTCATCATTTGATATTGTGATGTAGATTCTCCTATCTCCATATTTATAATATTCTAATTCTCTTCCTACCTAGCGAGTGACCTTCCTTCATGGTTCTGCGGGGTCCACGTCAAGTTGCTTCTATAATCTCATACAAAGTGGCCAAAGTAGTGACATAGGTAGAACTCAACATCTAGTCATAATAGTGGATAAAAGTTTTTGTAGATTATGTTATCATGAGCATGTGGGATTTTTTCTTATTTTCCATTAGACTTGCATATAGGGCTTTGATAAAACCCTTTATCTATACTCCTTCTATATCCCCTACAATCTACAATTTTGTGTCCATAGTTAGAACATACATAACAATAACCATGAAATGTGCTTGAATACCTATGATTATAAGGTAAATATCTGCTAAAGGTGCCTCACCCTTGAGAATATCCAAGGCTTTGATTCTCTTCACTTTTGAATTCTCTTTGATGATTTGGCATTCTAAATGCATCATCTTGATTTCTTGAGGTATTGGTATTCCAACTTTCAGTGTTGGTTGAATTGTGCAAGACTTTGACTTTGGGCCTCTCTCCATTTTTGGCATGAGGCTTCCTTTCATGAGACTTATTTTCTTCCTTGACACGTGGTTTCTCTTCAACTTTGGGATGTGGTAGTTGTTCATCATTGACATGAGACTTCTCTTCTTCAACATGTGGCTTTTATTCATTTTTGGAGCATGAGGAATCACCAACATATCCAAGACTTGTCTTGATAAGTGGTGATCTCTGGAAATTGATAATTTCATCCAAGACCTGTGAACTCCTCAGTTTCTGTTTCAACTTTTCTACTTATTCTCTCAATGTAACAATTTTTAGTTCACGGTTCATGTAGTCTTCTTCCTTATGCTTCATCAAGTTATCGATCCTTTTCTGGTGTTTGTTTTTTATTAATTTGATATTGAAGTTGGGTGATTTCAACTAAAAACCATCTCCAATTATCATAATACCCTGAATGCTTGGAATTCAACTCTTCAATTTCCTTATAAGCACTATTATACTAGCCTTTGACCAAATTCTTGTCCCATTCCAATTTAATTTTTTTTTTCTTTGAGGGATTTAATATCTTCTTCAGGATCAATAGTCATCTTATATTCAACTATAAGTTCCATCAGTCAAATCTGAATGCTATGAATTTTCCTTCAAGTGGTTAAGCTTCAAGCGAAGGAACTTATTTGAATTCATAAAACCAAAAACAAAATCTTCGTGGCTTCAAGAGTATTCAATATTTCAGTGCTAGATCATGTTTAATTAATCCCTAGTGAAGAGAAAAGAAATATACCCTAACCAAAGATAGAAGCTTCAATACATTCGATTGCATTTTAGGAAGATAATACATTTCTTTAAATAGATTTGATGGGAATTTAATTTGAGTAGGTGACTCAACCTTTGGAGGGAAAATATTTTAATTTTGAATTTTAAAATATTTTAATTTTGAGCCAAAAATATAGTGAGGCTGACACCTAGGATAATTTAATTTAATATTGGTCCAAATGTTACTTTAAAATTTAGGACCATATTGAAATTAAATTTATCCTCGCCAATAATTGATTTCTCAATATAATGTCCTTTCATATGAAAATCCACATGATCACATCCTTATGATCCTTCTTTTCTAATCCAATGCAATGTTTCCATGTCATCACTCTTGGTGCCATATTGTCATTAGATGACACCACCACATCATTATGTCTCAATTGAATGTTGTCACATTAAAAATCCTTTGGGGTTTTGACACTAGTTGGGTGTGCCAACTTTTACTGAGTGTATGTCTCAAATAGTGAAGGCCCACGAGCCGCTCCACACACCAAAAAAAAAACATGATGATTAGAATCCTTTAATGAGGTTTTCTGAGACAAATTCATTGAACTACATCATCAAAAGCTTCCAAAAAGTACGAGGTATGTCCATCGTCCAGGGAAACCAAACCCTAGAGCTAGGTTTTTTAGGTTGCATCATCTTATGGACATCATTAAGCCGCATCATCATCTCTTGCATCTTCTATGACATTTTTTACTTGCAAGAAATTATGCATCTGATCAACATTTTGTACCTTCTCGACATCCTACACCTACTCTCACTTTGACATCAATGAAAGCACAATCAATAAGTTTGGAGTGGTGGAGTTAACAAAGCCACCCATTGTGGCCTGTTGGTATTCAGTTGTATTACCATGCGGGCAACTCGGGGTGAAACACCCACCGATTCCCACATATAATGTTTTTTATAACAAATTGACCATATAATAGCAAGCCTTCCATTGATTAATTTTTAAATATTATTTACTATGTCCAAATCTCGTCCTCCATTTAAATAATGGTTCTGTCAAAAAGGTTAAATGTAACCATATTAAACTGTCGAAACACACTGTTACAAATATTCGTTGGCATATATTTATATTATATTATCACAACCATCGTTTATGGTTCAAAAAATTTGAATGTTAATGGATTATGTTTATAACCATATATGGCATATGGTTTCAAACTATATATTAATATGGCCCAAAACTAAATCCCTTGTGCATGTTTAATTTGGTTTGCTATAGTTATAACCACCCTTGTAATATGGTTTGTTTATATATTTTTTGGAATTTATTTTAATATTATATTTTTTTATTTTTTATGGGGCCCAAGCCTATCCAATGACTTGGTGACAAATTTCAATGACTGGTAGGCGACTAGTTGGATCCCATGTAAGTTGTGGGTCACATTTCACATGTTGTAGGTCCCCCTTTTCGTACTTGTATTGTAAAATTAAAACTTTGATAAGTTGGTCATATGAACTCAGGTTCATTAGAGAAATTTTGAGGTATAAGATGGACATATTAAGTAATATTATAAAATAATAGTGGAAAAAAGAAAAGAAAAGATTACATTATGAAATTTTAGAGGAAGAAAAAGAAAAATATATTTTTTCAACTGATCTCCCTATGGCTTACTAAAATTTCAAGTGGGAGCACGCAATGGATGAAAAATTTAATTCCTTATCCAAGGAGTACCCATATTTCATACTTTTGGTGGACCGTGCTACACCAAAAATGAGAAATACATAAAAAATCGTGATTGGAATCATTTTTTTCATGTATTTTCATTTTTCATGTAGCAAGGTTGATCAAAAGTATGTAACATGGGTACTCATTGGATAAGGAATTAAATTTTCCATCTATAAAGTGTTCCCACTTGAAATTTGAGTAATACTGTAGGGAGATAAGTTGAAAATATGAGTTGAAAATGTAGCTTTTATTTTTTTATTTTTATTTTTGATCTTTTCAGTTTTTTACTCCAAAAATGGTGAATCATCCCCCATGGTTGAAATCATCATATTGAATCCTATTGGTTCTCTTAAAGTTGAATTTGGTTGTACATTTTTGTTTTGAGACCCATTTTTTTACCTCAAAATTTCTTTAATGGGAGTGTCGTCTATGCCACTAGAATCAAAATGACGAGCAGTACAACTTGTTTCCAATGTTATTGAGATTCAAGGACTTTGAAACTTGAGCTTTTAGGGATCCTCCTGGATCATTTATCCCCACTGGAAGAATTTTATCTTCCAAAAGTATAACCAGTGCTGCAATCTGGATATGCATAACAAATGTCTCTAACAAGCCAACTTTCCTTTCCTTTACCTTTGTACTTGGGAACTAGGAATGATGAAGATGACACTTGTATCCATATGAAATATGTAGCTACCAATACATTTTCAACTTTCAATATTTCAAAACATGACATACTTTCCAAGAGTTTATAACAAACTCATGGTCAAGTTTCATAATAGAAACCATACCCTTTTTGTATTCAACTAAAGGAAAAAATATCACCATGTTGCATTCATAAGTGATTTTATACACCTCATCACTTTTACAAAAAGTTTCGTAGCATGTTATTTACAATGGTGGCTATACTAAATTACTTAAAAAATCTACCCATATCTTACCTAACTAGGCTAATGGGAATTCTTCTTGTAACTAGATTTCTTGTTGAACTGCTTCATCAATTGATTCCTTCACAGGTTCTTTCACATACTTATTGTTCTTATTTGGGTGTAGCTCTAGATGGAGCTTCTAACATGTGGATCTCTAATGTTCACCCTTGTTGCAATGGTTGTAATTTTTATTCTTCCTACAGACTTTCTTGAACTTATTTTTTGTCTCCTTCTTGGGCAACACAAACTTTCTTGAATGGTTGTCTATGCTGTGTCTCTGACGAGGAGAGGTTTCCTTCTCTCTTCCTTTGGAATGCTCACTATCACTAAATGGTGGTGATGTGATTTTAACTATCTCGGACCTGTCGCTTGAAGACTCTCATGTCTCTTCCTTTATGGCATAGCCCAATCATAGATATCGAGGCAATTCCACCACTAAGATGGGATTCAAAATGCCTTGGAAATTAAACCATAGGCACTTTCCTTCATATCCCATATTCTTTAATATATTCGAGCCAATGTTTGTAGTATGGCTTTCAAATGCACCAAAATCATCATCATAACGAGAACATGAAACTAAAGAGCCAATAACATTTTTTACCTTAGTTTCTGATTCTGGAGTAGGTGATGATGGCTTCATTGAGCCTTCACTATACTTCAAATTTTCCAATTCCTCTTTTGTAGCTTGAAACTAATGTTGCAATCCTTGCTTCTCCCCTTCTTCTTCTTGTGGAAGTCTTCACAATTCAACATTCTCTGCTTGAATGCTTTGGTTGATCTCCTCAAGTTATTGGACCCATGTAGTCTTTGGTGCTCTTCTCATATTTGATGTGAAAGTTACAACAATATTCATCTCATCACCTAGATCAAAACCCAAGCTGATTGTTCCATCACCTGAAATCCAAACAAATATGATCTTCATCTCATTTCCTTAATCAAAACCTAGGTTAATTGGTCCAACAACTGAAATCCCAACAGATATGACCTTCATCTCATCATGTGAATTATATCCAAGGTCCCATTTCACTCAAGAAACCATATTTTGCTTCCTTTTCCACCATCCTTCTTTGGATTTAACTATGGATGCAGTTTCCAACAATGCTCCTCATCATGCCCTTCTTTCTCACGATGAGTGAAAGAGGGATTTTCCTTCTTTTTCTTTGTCGTCACTACCTTCTTTGCATGGTTCTTTTGTTCATACTTTTCTATGATTTCAAGGTCAATTGATCTCACACTAGCCGCATCAAGAGTAGTGGGCTCAAACAAAAACTAAGGATGCCAAAGATAATTATGTAAAGAACCAATATATTTCATCAAAGTATCAGGTGAATCTAAAGGAATGCTTAATGTCGAGGATTTATTCCTAAATTCCTATATGAAACTTTGAACATATTTACCTTTTCTTTGTCTCAAATGTTGTCCTTCTATCATGGATTTTTGTCGATATCCCAATGGATATTTTTTCCTTTTAAAGCATAAAAAAATTTATATCAAGAAGAAAGGAGTTTACCTATATGGTTGCTACCTCTCTAAATTTTTCACTCCCACCATATGAGAGTTATGCCTCCCAGTGAAAGAGATGCCAACTGGAACTTCACCTCATCTTATTCAATCCATTGTATCTGAAAATACATTTAATTTGTCTAATCTAATTGTTTAACTTTTTTGCATCATATTTTTCGTTAAATCTATGAAAAATAAACCTTTACATCCAACTTAAAAAAGAAGGATTTCTAGAAAAATTTCTATGTTGTCTGTTAGAATGATGAGAATGATATGATGAAGAAGAATAATATTCACTTGAAGGTGGAGATGGAGGTTTAGAAGGTTATCCTCCATTTCCCTGATTTACCAAAGCATTGTCCTCTACTTTATCTTCCTTCTTCTTTTCCTTCTTTGTTAATTTGTTCTTGTAATCTACAAACAATTTGTCTACCTTATTTTCCATGGTGTAGAAATATTTACAGAAAGTTTTATATTCCTGATCACAAACATCATTCTTTGTCATTTTCCTTCTTTGTGTTTCACGTCCAATTTCTGGGTCAAATGCCTTAATTTTTCCTTCTCCCTATTTGAGTTTAGCATTGGTTATCATGCACACTCACAATTGACATCAACAAGAAAACCTCTCTGATACCAAAATTGATTTGGTATTCCTCTTATAGAAACATTATCCAAGATATTTTCTTTGATTGATGTTAGTATAATTGCATGAAAGAGAATATCAAAGCCATATGTGCAAATAATTAAATAGGACACAATATAATGGAGATCATAAAGAAAATGCACACAAAATTTTGATAATGGAGTTCGTCCAATGTGGACTATGTCCTTGAGCCATGATTCAATGGTGGGGAGATTGCTTCATTCATCTCATCAACAAGAAAGGCAAGTACATGGAAAAATACATCATTATACCTCCATTCTTGGGACTGACTTGAAATTTGAATGCTCAAAACACAAAAATCACAAAATAAACAAGTTTGTCTCGTCCTTCTGAGAATTTTGATTGCAAACATGACCTACTTCTGAAAGGAGCATTGTTGTCTTGAACTTCGTGCCCAACAATTAATGAAGAATGTGGGTTTCTGCCATGACCCCTAAAATCCGCTACTTAGATGCAAAAAATAACTGCACCATTGTGATCCTTGTGAATTTTTTTTTAAAATGAGTATAAACTTGGCTCCATTATGACAATTTCAATTCTGGCCCCTACGTCGTCAAGGTTCTGATATTTGTCGAGGTTTTGCGCATGTTGTTCCAAAACTCTGAGTTATGCCCTTAGCCTCATGGATCCAACATTAGTTGAATGAAAAATGTGATTTTAAATAAGTTTGGGGTGGTAGAGTTACGAAAGCCATCTTCCATGTCTCATTGGTAGTCGGTTGTATTATCATGTGGGTGACCCGGGGTCAAGCCCCCGCAAACTCCCACATATAGAATTTTTAATAAAAAATTTCCATATAATAGAAAGCCCTCCATTGATTAAGTTTTAATTGTTGTTGACTGTAGCCAAATCCCATCCATCATTTAAATAATGGTTTTGTCGAACATATTAGTTGTAACCATATTAAATCTCCAAAACACACAATTACAAATATCCATTAACATATATTTATATTATAACAAAATCGTCGTTTGTGGTTCAAAACCTTCTAACGTTAATGGATTATCATTATAACCATATATGCTATACATATGGTGTATGGTTTCAAACCATATATTAATATGGCCCAAAATTAAACCCTCGTGCATGCTTAATTTGGTGCGCTATAGTATAACCACCCTTTAATATACGATGTGGTCAAAACATATTTAATGTGGTTTTCTTATATTTTTTGTTTAATATATATATATATATATATATATATATATATATATATATATATATAATTTGTTTTAATATTTTCTTTTTCTTGTTATTTTTAGGGCCCAAGGATCAAATGACTTGGTGAAAAATGTCAATGAATGGTAGGCCACTAGTTGGTTTCCATGTAACCCATGGGTCCCATGTGGCATGTTGTAGGCCCAAGATTTTCTTGCTTGACTTGTAAACTTCAGACTGTGATAAGTTGGTCATACGAACTCAGATTGGAGTTTTGTCTACGTTACTAGAATAAAAATGATGAGCACTACAACTTGGTGCCAAGGTTGCTGAGATTTGAGGACTTTGAAACTTGAGCTTTTAGGTATCCTCCTAGATCAATGCTCCTCCCAAGTTGCATTATATACCAGTAACTAATCCGAATAAAAAATAAAGAATGGATCTATAAAAGGTTGTAATATATCATTCATTATTCTCATGAATGTAACTGGTGCATTACATAGGCCAAAGGGAATAACTAGCCACTCATACAAACCTTGTCTAGTTTTGAAGGTGGCCTTCTAGGTATATTCTTCTCTGAATTTAACCTAGAAATGCCTTGACTTAAGTCCATCATGGTGAGGTATTTTTTTTGTTACAAATGGTCCAAAAAATAATCTATGGGAAAAGGGTGTCTATCCTTGAGCATAGGTTTTTTAATTCTTTGTAATCAATACACATCCACCAAATCTCATCCTTCTTTGGAAAAATTATGATGGGTGACCTAAATGGTGGGGTACTTGGCCAAATGACACCTTATTCCAAAAACTACAAAACTATATCTTCTCCTTTCTTTCTTATATATTGGAATACTTGTGTAGCCTAATGCTTGTTAATGAAGAGTCCAACAACAACTAGATATCGTGTTATACTTCCCTCTTGACTGGAATCCATTTAGGCTATAGGAACACACCCTTATATTCATATAAAAACTATTCTAGTTGTTGTTTATTCTCCTTAGTACACCCCTACATGGATGAATTTTCTCTCGCTGAATATATATAGATTGATTTTCTCTTAGAAATAGTGAAACATCTTGCGAGAATCGATTATTTTCTTAGATTAATTGGAACTTATTGGAAAAAATCTCCCTAGTGCATGTTGATGGTGAAAGATTTTCTAGCCTTGATAAGGTGGTATTTGTTGGCTCTTTGCATGAATATTGCATCCAACATGTACATATAGGTGTACTTCCAAGAACTATTCCACATACATCAAGTGGAACTACATCTGGTTCTACTTGGTCAATACAACCAACTCCAATAGAAAATATGATTTTCCATTGTTTGGATTCCTTTATTTTTGCATCCTTATTTAGCCATCCCAATAGATATGGGTTTGGATGATTGTGAACTTCCAATCCCAATTTTTTGACAACCTATATTGTAATGAGATTCACTTATGATCCTAAGTAAAAAAAAAGCATCAATTTTCATGTTCTTGATATGTATCTTTATATGTAAGAGTTTGGTTAACTTCATCTCTTCGTGTTGCTAAAGGCTACTTAGAGTCACCCCCTTTTGCACTGATATCTAGAAAATATTCGTATGCATGTCCAAGATACTTAACACATGATTTCTTTGATCTATGGCCATGAAATTTCTTTGCTTCCCATCCTTCTTCTGGTTCTTCGGGTTGAATGGTGGATGTACTTCCAAGCATTTCTAATTTTGTATGAAAATCAATGTTATAGTGGTTGAATCAATTCTTTGAATTAGTGTGTTGTGTCTATTATATTATTGTCCTTCCCTTCTTTTCAATTATCTGTAGCAACCCCGGGTTAAAGTTTCATGTAATAAAGGACATTAAATGCAAAAATAAGACCAAGGTCATGGGACACGTATTCCAAGTTGAATGATAGGGCAAAACATTACAATGGGAATCACTTGTGGTAAATTATTTATTGCGTATGGAAATTGGCATTGCCATTGGATTTGGAAAATGAGAATTACAATAAATGGAAATTTAATATAAGAAATAAAGGAAAATCAGAGAAAAGGAAGATGGAGAGACAAGAATACGCATGTAAGGGAAACTTAAGAAAAGGGAATAGAAAATAAAAGAAAAAGAGAAAATATTTAAGCATTCACTTGAGAATTCTCACTTTGAAAAGGAGATAGAAGGAGAGAGAGCACTTGGACAAAAGGAAGATACAAGGAATACAGTAAGGAAGGTAAGGGAACACAAGAAGAAGTTTGGGCAATAGTAAGAAAAGGAAAAATCAAGCAAGGAAAGGGCATCCAACAAGAGGATTTACAGACAACATGTTGCATGTTTGATTATCTTGTTGGGATGTGAATGCATGGTTGATTGGTCAAATTTGTTTTCATTGGCATGGGTTTTTTCTAGATTAACAATGATGTATAGCCCTGCCTTTTTCATTGGTTTAGATTTGGATTGCTAGTGGATTTGGATCTAGTTGAGGTGGTCTCAGGAAAATCCCAAGGTTGAGGGTGGAGATGGTTTTTTATGGGAATCTCTTGACAAGTGTGGAGATAGGAAAATTACTCTAGTTATGGTGAAGAAATCTCGAGGCATCCAATCTTGTTTGATTTTGGTGATTTATGGACTAGTTTAGATGAAATCATAGTGGCTTGAGGGTGGAGTTGGTTTAACCTCTCGATTCCCTATTTGATTTTGTTTGGTTTATCTCACGTGATCCCACATTCATGCTTGGAATATGGTGTGGGGGTGATTGGCTGAAAAAGAAACTTGGTTCAGCCCAATATATGGTCGGATGGAACATGGATGTCCCTAACTTGGTTGGTACTATGCAAATGTTAATATTTGTTATCCTTTGTTGATGATGACTGAACATAAGTGTTGATTTACTATTTTTTATATGACTACTTTGTCATGGCTTCATTCTAGTTAAATGTTGGTTACATGCATGGTATAGTTCTTATTATATGACATGCTCTTGATCTAAATCTAATTCATGGTTTGATGCCTCATGGTTGATTTATATGAATGCATGTGCTAATTTGTGTTTTATTGCAGCTAGTGCGAGAGGGCATCAAGACTTATTGATGAATATATGATGAAATAATGAAAAAAGTGAACAAACTATTCATTCATGACCTACATGTCCCATAGTCACAAAGTGTTTGTATAAATGAATAATTTAGACTGCCAACTTCTCGGGGTCGTAATTTTGGCATACAATCTCCGCTTGTATATCATAATACCTCGTTTCGAAGATCTCCACAAGGAGGTCAAAATGGAAATTAATTAAATATATTAAACCACTTTAATGGTCTCTCCATTTTCCATGAAAATGTCATTTAGGTCCTCAAAATGGCCTTAGAAGTTTAGGACTCGAAAAACTGGAAATAGAAAGTTGTGTTAAATTTAAGGAAATAATGTTGGGTCAAGTTAGGATGATAATAGTGTGATCATGTGTTACTGGGTGTTGTAGTCAGTTCTAGACATGTGGACCCCATTTTCCATAAGTGCATATTGGAAATCATGTCATGCATAATAAGTCTCATATCATGTTTACCCTGGTGAGTAGGTTAAAGTGGGTAAATGTGGGGTGGAGTGTTACATTCTTCTACCATTATTTGGAAGCTTCTTGGTGTGCTTTTTGCTTTGACCCACTTGATTTACCTTTCTCTTAGCCTATGTTTTCTAGTTATTGTCCTATACAGAAGCCTCATCCACCATTTTGGGTTTGAATAACATCACTTACTCCTTGAGGTGGTTGTGTAAACTCCCTAGATATTTAATGAGTATGTCTTGGTTCTTGCAAAAGATACTTAAAAATATTCTCATCTTCCTAAATTATGTGGTGTACTTATATACACTTTGGCTTGTCTCTACATGAAGCAATATCATTGTATCCAGTAGTCCTCTACATACCCGATAGGGTAGAACTAGAAATTTTATGAGAGTTTTGAAATCATCCCACTTAGTCATTGTAGGATCCCCTCCAGCCTTAGGTTTTCTATATGGATTTCCCACTAGGTTAGGGCATGGCCCTCTATTTTCAAATGGGAGAAATAAATTTTATATTCTTCATGTATATGATGAATGCTAAAATAAACCTATAATTTCTACAACTAGTGATTTAATTTCAAAGCATCAATATCATATGGGTATGGATTGATCTTTACCTTCACTCACATATTAAACATGGACAATAAATGATTCATAAGACTAGAATTGAGTTGTAGATTTTAGGTTCTTTCTTATTCTCTTTCTTTCATTCTTCACAAACCCTCAATTTTCCCTCTAATATGAGTTATGAGTTGGAACCTTCATCTACTCCAATTCAAAGCTTATTTTTCTGAGTTGTCATGAGATGAATCATATTACGAATAATATTAGCAAATTACTCTTCCATCCTTGTGAATATCTCATGTTATAGATCGTGAGAGTTGTTGATAGATAGAGGAATATTCTACATCCAATGAGTACCTACTCTCCATATTTTTTAGTAGATCCATACCAATAAAGATTAAAAATACATGAAAATATATGTTTTAAACACATTTTTTTGATAGACATATTTAAGTATCAAGGTGGATCCAGATGGATGTTCCGAAATGTGAACTACAATACTTAAATTTGTGGATCTTCCTCTATCTATCAACAATCCAAACCACATAAATCTTAATATAATAATCTTGAGAGTTATTAATAAAATCATCATCAATGGTTGGGGTTTTATGAATTTTAGCTTCACTTACATGAATCCTCTACCATTAGAAAAAAATTGAGGTCTAAAATGGGCTTCTAAAGGAAAATATTAAAATAATAGTAAAATTAATAAAACAAGAGTTATGAATTGTTAAAAGAAAAGAAAACTATTTTTTTTTTTTAAATTATATTTTCAACTTATTTCCTTGTAGGTTTATTCAAATTTCACGTTTGTATGCTCGTTGGATGCATAATTATATTCAACATCCAATGAGTTCATACTCCCCATACTTTTGAGTAGACACACTCCAATAAAAATTCAAAATACATGAAAAAACATGTTTCAAACACACTTTTTTTTTATGTATTTTCAATTTTTCTTAGTGTGGATCTACTCAAAAGTTAAACATGTAATTTATGTATTTTGATTTTTTTCCAATGTAGATCTACTCAAAAGTATGGAGAGTGGGGACTCATTAGATGCATAATCTAATATCGCATCCAATGAATATACACACTTTAAATTTGAGTAAATTTACAAGGAGATAAGTAAAAATTTGATTAAAAAAGGTAGTTCTCTTTTTTTCCCTTCAAAAATATTTACCCCTAGGGATGACGTAATCATCTTGAATCCTATTGGTTCTTTTAAAGTTGACTCTATTACTACATTTTTCATTTTGAGACTCATTTTTTACCTCATAATTCCCCTAATGAGCTCCCCACAATATACCCAAGTAAACTTGTTGTGTTACCAATATGGCCTATAAACTATCATTTATATTCCACTAGGAAGTTTGTATCAACTTATTTGATAAAGAAAATTTACCAAACTTTAAAATCTATACTATGAGAGTTAATTTTTCCTTATATTTATAAAATTATTAAGATATTGTTTAATGCATATGCATGTATGTTACACAACATTTTGTCACCGTCCCTGTAATCCCCATCCCGCACATTGGAGGACCATTTTTGTGACTTATATGAAGTGTCATGCCTTGAAATGAATATCATTGCATCCCTTGCCATGAGGAGAAAATTTCCTCTATCGACTTTCCCTTGAGCAGATCACCAAACACATATGTTTTTGGGTTGGCGCTGGTAGGCTGTTATGCCCTTGCACCAATGAATGAAATTAACACTGGGCCCCACACCCATTGGCGCTCTGTCCCAGTGAGCTGCCCGTGCCAAGCTGTATAGAGGCGAAGTTTGCATGTTAACTACTTCGTGAGCGAGTCATCTTGGGTTTTTTGACTGCATAACCATGAACATCTTCCTTTGGCCTCTTGTTTCCACCTTTTGGGAGAACCTCCCAAAGGATAAGGTCTCCCTTCCACCATTTGAGGGATCCCAACCTCCTCCTCTCCCTCTATAAATTAACCTATCTCACATTGATGCAACTGGCTGAACAGCTGAAGAGAAATTGCTGAACATTTTGATAGCTGGTGAGATAGAGCAGAGAGAGAGACCCTTGTCGAGAGAGAGCTTAGTCTTTTTTCCTCGCTACATCCAAATTCCTTGACGAATACTCAAGACATACTTCGAATGGACACATTGAAGGAGGTTGCGACGTCAAGGCTCCGGTTGTAATCTCTTTCTTTCTCTTAATATATATGTGACTGATGTTTTGGTTCCCATATTGTGTTAATGTGATTTATATTGCCTGATTAGCTAGTTATGAATGTAATTTTTATCATGTATGCTGCTTTTTTCCTTTGACCTTTGTGCATATATCCGAATACCATTGCTGGAAGATTGCAAAGGATCAGGACAAGGATTAGAAGACTTCCGCTGTAGCTATGACAACCGTGTTGGATTACAGGTAGGACAATCTATCCTAACTCCTTTCATTCATTAACTAGGAACCAATACATTAGCATGTCCTCTTGCTGCTAGACCCACCCTAGGGCTACAGGGATTGTCTCTATCCGCAGAGAGGATTTACCTACACAAAAAGTTGGCAACTCCACTGGGGATCAGTGTGAGTTTGTCGTCTCGTTGTTTGTTGAGATTTTGCCTTGTTGAGTCAACTTTGATCGTTTTATTGCTTCTCTGCCTTGCTTGGCTTGCTTGACTATTTTGAATTCTCCTGTTTAGCTCCAAAGTGTCAAGATTGACCTCTACTCAGTGGTTTTCTCCTTTTCCATAGTTTTCTGGTTTGGTGCGTTTTTTCTTTGAATATTCGTGCCAATTGGCGCTTGTTGCTTTTGTTACAGGTGTGCCAACCCCTGTTAGGCCCGGATTATAGCCTGACATTCGCGCCGAATCCTGTAGGATTTGGTTTGACCTTCTTCCTGAGTTTTTGTCAGTAGTTATTGGCTTTGGGTTGTTTCTTTGCCTTGAAATTAGTCTTTTGGGATTGTTTTGACTCTGTAGTCTCAGTTTTTCTCAGTTGTTTTTCCTTTATCTCATCAGTGAAGTTTTGTATCCCTAGGGTTTCTAGGTCTTGTGCAGTTTGTTCGACCTTCTACTCACTGAGCCTCCTGAGTTGAATTTGAGTCACTTTGATCTCTGTCATCTCAATTCGCTGATCGATTGTGTTAGTATTTCTTGATCCTTTGTGTCTTCAGTTTGTTGAATGATCACTTTTGTTTTCATTTAACTCTTCATTTAGTCACTTCAAGCATACATCACATTGCTCGTTTGGATCATTTTGAAAGCCTTTTGTTTGTTTGGAAGAGTGCATCATTGCTCTTAGTGTGTTTTCATGTTTGTATTTCATTTGATTTATTCATTTTAGATCTTTAAATTCGTAGTGCTAAAAACTAGTGTTCGCTTTGATTTTTAGTGTAATAGTGCATCGTGTGCTTCATTCATCTAAAAAACAAAAAATTGCATTCTTTCGTTTGGATTGAAAATGAAAAGTTATTTTGCATAACTAGCTTTTATTGAACTAGGAAAGAGTTTTCATTTTCTTGTTTGGTTGTATTAGATGCATTAGAGAAATTATTCTTGTGTTTTCATTGTTTGCTACTTTGTTAAAGTTTTCTATCCTTCTCTTAGCTAGCATTCATTGAACGGAAATGGTGTTCTTTTGCATGTAGTGTGCATTTAGGAATTCAAGATCACAATCGGTAGGGCCTTGAAATTGAAACATTAATTCTAGATCAACCTTAAAACCAATTTAATCAATCTAAGGAAGCATTGGAACCTAACATAAATATTTTAGAGGTCTAGGCTAGTGACGTGTTCCAGCGTCATTAAACCTAGTAGCTATTGTTCACCATCTGGCTTTAGACATCACTATTATGGACTTGTGCTCCCTGTACCATCGCATATATAAAGGGATACCCTCATAGGTTCAAATCCTTTATCCATAGGAAGCTGAGTCTGGTATGCTATAACCGTGATACACCAAACACAACATTCGGGGAGACTACCTACACGTATATCAAGTCATTGGTCATTTCTCTTTCATTTGATCACCAAGGTGTA
The DNA here is from genome assembly GCA_034641835.2 of Pinus albicaulis. Taxonomy (NCBI): domain Eukaryota; kingdom Viridiplantae; phylum Streptophyta; class Pinopsida; order Pinales; family Pinaceae; genus Pinus; species Pinus albicaulis. Next base: position 6,552,629 of record MU968359.1, on the reverse strand, counting down.
TATGGCAGTTCACGGAAACTTGGTACACCCTCTTGCTTATATTACATGAGTAGTCATTTCGATCTTTTCATGACTCCTTAAAAAGTGAAAAGATCATTGAGCACTTGTCCTTCCACGCTCTTTCAAATCTGAAAGTGAGTAAAGTCATATTTTTCCTGTTTCTTGACTCTTAAAACATGAAACAAAAAAGTTCCATTTCAATGTCTTAAAATATTAATTGCCCACGAAATACTCTTGGTTAAAGTTATATTCCTTAGCATTTTGTTTTACGGTTGTTTCTTATGGCAAAGTTTCTGGAGTTTACCAACCAAGGAATCCCTCCAAAGGGAATCCTCATCCTTTCCTTGCTTTTGGGAACATTGGTGCTCCTTATATGGAAACATTATCCCTTCCTGGGTTAACTGTTAGTTTGCCTGTGTGGTTATTCTCCACCTCTGTGGTCTTGAGTATTCCATCCTTTGTACAACCATCCCCTCCACCTGAACAAAATCATGTTGATTCTAAGGTGGACCTCTCCCCTTCTTCACATATTTCTTCGTCCTCCTCTTCTACTTCGCTCAGTGAAATTCTAGATTCCGGTAACCCGGTTGGCTAATAAGAAGAAGAAGAAGACAAAAAAGAAGAAGTTAGATAAGAGAGAGGCCAATTCTGCGACTATTGTGCCTCAGACACCTTCCATTGATAAACCATCCAACCTTCCACGGAAATTCAAATTCCCTTGCATGTTGTGCAAGGGTGACCACCTTCTTCAAGACTGCCTTCGAATTCCCAAGGTACTTGAAGCATGGTCCAACAGTCGTCCGCTGTTTCCTTTGGCTTCTAGAAGTCATATTGGTGGTGCATCTTTGACTAGCCATTATAAGACTCATAAGAAACAGGGTAATATTATGAATCCCTGTAAGTTGTGTGAAGGGAATCATCCCATTCACCTTTGTCCGTACATGGATGAAGCCACGAGAGTATTGGACAACCCTACTGTTTCTGTACCCTGCTTTCTAGCTAGTTACCAGAAGCTTTCTTCGAGTCCTCCGCTAGTTGATTCAATTATTGGTCAAGATTCATCCTTGGTTGATCTCGTTCCCTCATAAATTCAAATTCACGAATCCATTCCCAACCAATCATTGGTCATGGAATCGGTTGACCTGATTTTTCCTATGGTTCATCAGGTATTTTCCATCGAGAGTGGATCTCATCCCCCTCACGTTCTTCTTATTTCTTCAGATTCCTCAGACTTGGAGAAAAGATCCTCCCATCTTAGTGACTCAAGAAGTTTCTCTTCCTGCTCCCATGTCTGTGGTTGAGGTGGATGCTCCTCTTGATCTGGTAACACCTAGGGATGACCATCTCAGTTCTATGGTACCCCCTCCAAGTAGTTTGATCGCTTCCTTCGATTAGAGTCGATTTGCGGGATACCGCCTTCCTTCTTATGTGCCTTTTGAGATCACGATATAGACCTTCGATATGGTCATACCTAGCACGATTATAGATGAAGGCATGTCTGTTAGTATTTTGTCTTCAACTACTTGGAAAGCTTTCAGTTCTCCACTGCTTGTGCCTATTACACAAAATCTGTTGGCCTTTAACAGAGGAACTAGTCAATTGTTAGGGGTCCTTCCTAAGTGGCCTATTACTTTGGGAGGGAAAAACATCTATATAGATGTGATGGTGCTTCAAGGCCCCTTGGATTTAAATTTACTCTTGGGGCGTGACTATGCTTATTCCATGGGTGCGATTGTCTCCCCTCTCTTTCATGTGATCTGTTTTCCACATGAAGGTCGGATCATGACCATTGATCGACTTTCATTATTTGGTATGGGGGTGGCAAATGGCCCACCATTGTCTCTGTCAGATCTTTATCCTCCGTTTGTATCTTCCCCGCCACGGGTTAATTATGTGGCCACTTGTTCGTTTCCCTCATCCAGTGATAATGCCATCAAGTACTGTCTACTGGGGGCATTCGATACCGATTTCTGAGATGTTGTTCTCTCATCAGATGAGACCTTCTTGGAAGCCATGACTTCTTATTCGATATGATAAGTTGTCCCTCGGAGCATTTTTTTTTTCATGTGTCAAGCTCCCCAAAAAATGAAACACGGTATCATGAGGATGGTTCATCTTCTATGTCAACCTCGTTAAAAAATGAATTAGGTCATGAGGATAGTTCTTTTAATATGTCAACCTCATTAAAAAAATGAAACACATTTTTTTCAATTCGATTCTTTGATTATATCTAGTAATATCCCAGTCGAGTCTTTATTTGATCTCATGATTTGAACCTTCACTCCATCTTCTTTTCATTCATTGCAGTTGTACTGAAGCTTGGGGGGCATGTACCTCGAATTGAGTCACCATGCTGGGGGCATGCCCACTTTTCAAGCATAGTTTACAAGCATATTTTACTTTTTTTCAAGCTTGTGTAAAAATGAGACCAATTTCAAGCATAATTTACTTTTGTTTTCAAGCTTGCGTAAAAATGAAACCTTTTTTACTTGGTGTGCTCTGTGAGCGTTTCCCTGCCTTTTGGGTTGTCACTTAAGTTTATATGATTATTTAATCTATATGATAACATTTAGGGCTATAGACATTGCGACTTTGAAACCACTCATCACAGAATGTATCCATATAAGAAAAGATGTGTGTGTGTGTGTATATATATATATATATAGTAGATATATATATATATACATCTAGTATATATAGTAGACTAGTTATAGGTTTGTAAATGTGAAAAGACTAAGTTCAAAAATATGTATGTTTGGTTACATCTTGCATCTTATTCTAAAATTTGGGAAGAAAACTATGTCTACTCAGAAGCAGCATTTTCATGATAGCACATCACTACGCATACAAGCCACCTTAGCAAGCGGTGAACACGCTTTGACACCCCTGTAGTGTGTCTCTGGTATGCACGAGGAACATCATCAAATCACGCATAGTTAGAGATCCCACGGGAGATTCCCTCAAAGTTGCGTATGATTTCCTTCTCTTCGCCTCCCTCACCATGAGGGGCTATGTCAAAATCGCGAGGAATCCGCCTAACTATTGGGGACATGCCTGCAGGTCTCTCTGGGCCAACATCTGCAATTACACGAATTTAATATCATAACATGAATAACAAAAAAATCATAATACTCATGAAAATAAAGAATGAGTTTTACTTAGTACTTCATCCCAATCCTCTCCTTCTGGGAGCGGGAGATCTGCATCACTAGTGAAATTTGTGCCAGAATAGGGCCAATCCTCCACGACAATCAACTGTCGGTGGAGCCACTAAAATAACTCGGGTCTCCAGGACATATGTTGACCACCCCCTGACCTTGGCATCAAAGTTGCCCAACAAGCCATCCATGGCTCCTGTCCTGGTGGTGTCGGAACTATCACCTCCTGACGCTGAAATATTGGTAGTCGTTCCAAGATGAACAATACCAGAATGGAATTGTAACTGAATTGCTTCAGCTTGGTATTCTTTCACTTCATTAGTTGATGCTTCATGTTGATTGTCACTACCTCTGCCCCGTTGTAGAGGGTTAGTGCCATGCAATCTACAACAAGAAGAAGCTGTGTCTTTGTGGCCTCATGTGGTGTCTATGATCCTGCAGCTCATGTGATGGTGTGCAGCACTACCTTTAGTGCCAAGTCCAGAATAGTTTGGATATCCAATTTTACGCTTCCCGATCCTTTCCTTGCCCCTGGGTACACCCTGTCGATTACCATACTCATGTTCTCCATTGAGGGATGGGTGCTAGTCAGGATTGGTACTGCCCCCCTCTGTGACAATCTGGTTATGAAATAAACATCTGAAACTTCAATCTCGAGTTCTTGGTCATGAATAATGAACTTTTCTTGATCAACGTCCCAAACACTGATCAAGTACTGCAACAACTCCGGTTGAGCTCTGAGGCACGATGTCATAAAGAATTTCTTGAGCCTGCAATCTCTGAGAGCTTTCATGCATCTTTCATTTTCCATGGCAAGTTCATCTTCTTCACCGTGTTCTCATTCTTTCCATTCAATCACCATTTTTCTGCTTCACACCTGCAAAAACATTCATATGACTGTCATTAGCCAAATTCCAAGCTTTTGAAACATTAATATGGGCCTCCTTGTCTACAGTATGTTAGTAACCTATAAATATAGGATTCATAATTTTGACTTGACTGATGGTAGTCTTGTAAATATGTACAAATTTTTCTTTTTGCAAGTTATTTTCCCATTATTTGTAAAAAAATAATATAAAAAAAAAATAAAAAATCAAAAAGAGGGTAAAAATTCCTAAAAGAAAATCAAAGGACTTAGAAAAAATAATACACCCCAAAAGAAAAAAGATGAATAAAGCATGAAAGTGTGCAAGTCTAAATGCCACTACTTTTACCTTTTCCAGTTGATTATGCCAGAGTGTCAATAAATTCCATAATCTGTGATGAGTTAAACAATTTAATCTTGACTTGTCATCTTTCAATTTCAAATGTTGTAGATAGTGAATAAAGAATTGCCATACAGTTTAATTATGACAATTCAGTAGTTAGGTAGAGAATAAAAGAATCCAACAGTTTAATATGGATTCTTGGATGAAATAAGTATAGAATTAGATAGTTTACTGCTTTCAAAAAGAACAAAATGTTGTAAGGTTTCTAGCTCAAATGCACCTGATTAAAATAGAAGAAAAAATGTTAGAAGATATGACTGGGTAGGTAGAAGAAGGTGGGAAACATCATTGTAAATATCTTTCACCAGGTTGTAAATAACTAATTTCCCCTCCCCATAGAAATTTGATATTTTAGACTATCAGTCAAAGAGGCTCAAGGCATTTCCTTGACTTCTGTTGGGACCGGACCCAAGGCTCGATGACTGATTAGTTGAAAATGTTAAGTTTCTATATTAATCCCAGAAATTCGCATCATTTACCCTTCATGCACTCATCACCATTTAACTTCATAAGTGAGAACTCTTTTCTTACTTAAATGTTACATAAAAGGCCCATTTGATTAACTTCCTGCATTTTACAAAGCATAAAACCCTAAAAAACATGATATACTAAGTAAAAGTGAATGAGTTATGAAAATGAAATTTTATTCTAATTTTCACTTTCCTTAGTTTTATTTATGAATTTTTGAGTATTCATTATCCCTTTTCATATTAACATTTAACTTATTTTACTAACTCCCTATAAAATATCCTAGTCCTATTAATATAACTCCTTTTAATTTAATATCCCCCCAAAAAAAACCCCTTATTATATGCTTTTTATGTCAAAGATATTACTCACATGTTGAAATTACATCCCGAAATTATCCCTTTGACATAAAACTACCAATAAAGAAATACCCCGCTCCCCTATGGTTTTAGACCTTTGAATAAATCTAAAAATATATAATAAAGTTAAAATAACACAAAATAACACATTTTATTTACATACTATGTATTTAAAACAACATGGAAAAAAGATTTTATTGCCCATTACCCCGTTAAATCCTTTTATCCTAAGTATTTTAAGCTTATGCTTTTATAAATACTTACACCATTACTCCTGCCCCCATTCACTTTACCCTATATATAAACTCCTTTTATATATACTAACCCGTTATCCTATAAATTAACCCAACGCCTCCGCATTAATTCCTAGCCGCCCGATCAACTAAAATCACTCTAATCTAACGGTCCAAATTTAATGCGATATGCAGGCCTCATGCCCCACCATTGCTTATCGCGTTAAACATTGACCGTAGATATTTACCATATCAGATCAACAACTTTTATTTTTCTCGGACCCCATCTATCCATCCCCGCAGCTTGGAGACCAATCCTGACCGTTTGCATCACCTTTCAAGATCCAACAACGCAGATTGCATATTGCACGACAAAAGTAATCGTTCAACTTTTGAAAAAAGTTGCATGATAAAAGCTGTTTTCACAAACCACCCACGGCTACATGTCTCGATTTCATTTGATCGCGTTCCAAAAGTGAAATACCACTTACAGCCTAAAAGCCACGCGATACCGCTGAATGGTTTTCACATTCAAAGAAAAAACTGCTCCCGCCATTGACTGTGACCCACCATCAATGCAGAGCATATTAATAAAATATAAGGTTTTAACCTTGATTTCTCACTGTTTACTTACCCTTTGCGACTCCGACCATTGAGAAATCACGCTTAGACTTCAGTTCAAGAATTTTGTTGACCAATTTCCCCCCTTTGAAGCTGATTTCATCACAGAACTTCGCCTAGAAACCACTACGACCAGTTTGAAGACTGATACCAACCTGCAAACCCTCCTCGACCACTAGAATGCCTGCAAAAGGTATTTCTCTGTGTTTGAAACTCTCCAAATTATACATTTAAAGAGTAAAATTAAAACTGTGGACTTGTTTTATCAAAGACAAATTGATAATTTCCAATCTAAGAAATACCCAAACCTTGGAAAAAGAGGGCGAACCTTGGCAAATTTTTCCTAGACTTTGCTATTTTCTCCAAACTCAGTTTTTAAGTGTTTTCAGCCATCCGAAAGCAATTTCCATGGTTTAATTTGATTTTAAGAACCAAATAAACTCTTTTCAGTCCTCTGCACCTTGAAAACTTGTGTTTGCATCCCAAAACTCTTGCCCAGATTCCCAAATTTCTCCCAGATCCGCTCAATTAGCCCCTGTTTTCAAAATTAACTAAGAAAACAGTCTAATATTGCTTATTTTTCCCCAAAATGACAAGAAAAAAGATTACCCCTAAGACTGGAGGTCCTAAAGCCCAAAAATCTGCCTCAAACAAGCTTCCACTCCCTGAATCTGCTAAGATAACTAAGCCTACCCCAGCCCTAATAGTAGACTCTACTGAAGTGGTCAGACCTTTACAGCCACCTGTTACTTCTGAAGAGAGCAGTTCCTTAATTGATTTAGACTACAGAATTACTGATGCTACATTACAGTTTGATTTACTTGAAGTGCATAACTCGTGTCATGATAAATTTGTGAAAAAATTTGAAAAATAAATACCTATATGGGATTCAAACTTGCCTAAATATGTGGTCCCAATCACATATCCAACTCAAGAATTAATTAGATTATGCCAATTACACTATGTCCCTGACTAGAGATGTATTGTAAACAGAGATAGAGAAGTCTTGTTTTCTATAACTGCAGAATCCATTAATGAGATGCTTTAGCTGAGCCATGATCCAAGAGTAGTCTCATTATCCATTAAATATTTGACTCAGTCATACCTAGACTTAGATTTACCTAAGAGGTTTATGATTCTGCAAAATTTCATGCCTACTCATGTTGATTTCCCACAAATAAATCCACCCTATTCCACCTTTGATTTTCCTGAATCTTCCAGACAAATCATATCTATGATTTCCTTCATACTAGGTTACTCTAATGATGAGTTCACTGATGCATCAATTCTTGGCTTTCTTTCAACTTTATCCTCGTAGAACTTCCCAAGAACATATTTAACTTTTACCATCTGTCATACTTCATGAATATACCACTTGTTAACTAAATTATTCCGATGATGTAGTTGCTAAATATTCATCCATTCGTTTTCACCTCCTATTTTTCACAGAATAGGCTCCCACCATAATGGTAAGATGGATGTTTAATGTGGAACTTTCATAAGAATCTGACTTCATTATCAAAAAGTAGATGGGAAATAATCTAACTACAAGGATTTTCATGATTGTTAGAAGATTCAACGCAGAACTTATTAACAAGATAGAGCAGTCAATGGCGACATGCAGAGGTGCCTACAATTAACTCAACACAAAGAGATTAAAATTATATGAAAAATCACACAAATAACTAAGGGATGCTATTTGGAGCAACCCAGTTCTTATAATGCACTACCGCAAATTATAATTATTAGGCTTTGCTTTGGAGTACTTGAGGCAAATTTTGAATGCAGATGCAGTGAATTTTATGGCTTCCAAAAAGAAGACACAGTTTAAACTCAAAAATCAAATAGGTCCCTTCATAGTAAATAACAGGGATGCCTTGAAATAAATAGTCAGCAAATTGTCAGAATTCAAGTTCCAAGAAAGCTTTTATTGGAACTATGATACTCAAGGCATTTTGAGTAACATAAGGGTCAAATGTAAATTAACACCATTCTTTCATGAGTCCAGACCAGAAATTGAAAGATATGCAAAGAAAATGGAATGGATAGAAAATACACTGATTGATCCTACTGACCATACAAAGAAGGAGAAACGAATAGATAATTCACAAGAAATAATAGTCACTGAGCAGATAGAAGCTTCAAACAAAAGAAACAGGAATGAAGAAGGCTACATAGCAGAGACCATTACAGAGGATAAGTTCAAAATTATTTACAATAAAAGGGAAAAAATCACTGATGCTGAGAAAAACAAGGCTATTGAAATCAATGATTATTAGTGGTTAGATAATGATGAAGCCACTATGATTGTGAATGAAACTCTAGCAGAAATTCAGAAAGATCAGATTTCAACACAAGAACAAGACAGAGAAACAGTGGAAATGCAAGTAAATTTAGAAGTTCCTTCCTCTTCCAAAGCAGCAGAAGAGACAGATTCTGATATTCAAAATAAATACAAACAAATTAGAGAAAGAAACGAGGAAATTAAGAATGAGGTTTATTCTAAATTCCTTAAAGAAAAGCCAGGAAACAAAGACAGATTGCTTACTGCTTTTGATTACTCCACCAACAAGATGATCATGTCATTTTTAAAACCCACCATTGCAGATCCAAAGTCAATTGCTCATTATACTAAAACAGATGTAGAGATGGACACTGATACCATACATGAATGAGATCAGATTGAATTCCACAGAAGTACCACTGAAATGATTTATTCAAAAGTGGTTAACAAAACTATGAGTGCTACCACACTTCAAAAGACTTTATCTAATTTACAAATTCAAATGAAATTAGATAAAGCATCTCTACATGCTAAGGATTTGAGGATCAAGTCCTTAGAAGATTTGGTAATAGAAACTGGAGTGGATCCCTCCAATATTGAAGTTGCTAAAACTCTCATAAGGCAAAAGAATGAAGATATTGCTGCCTTGAGAAAGAAACTTAAACTTCCATAGAGTGAGCATCCACAGGCAAAGGAGATTCTTCAACAACAAAAAGAAAAGGATGAGACTATGCAGCTAGTACTGAAGATGATAGCCCAAATCAAAGAAATGGAGAATCAAACTGAAACTATGATGAAGGAAAATGAAACATTGAAAAGAGAAAATGAGGTCTCCATTCCTAAAGTCATTCTAACTGTCAGTACTGTTGTTCCTTCTACACTGGCAGAGCATTTGGCACCAAAAAGAGTATTGGCAACTGCAGTGTCAATAACATCTATAGATACCTTTTCCACTGCATCATCTACATCACAGGTACAAAAAGTAACAGGTACAACTGACCTAGTTAAATCTATGGAAGAAATGTACCTTAAGAACACTGAGATTAATAACTTAAAGAAGGAAAATAAAGATCTTGAAACCTCATACAAGAATTCTTTAATCACATCTAAGGGACATGAAAAGAGAGTAAATAGACTTCAAGATTAGGTTAAGGTTCTACAGCAACAGGTCAATCTCAGTGAACAGGTGTCATACATAAAAAACTATCTTTGGAATAACATAATTCAAGGCATACATCTACAGTGGCCTTCCATTCAAATCATTTATGAACAGAGAGATTTACTGAAAGCAGCATAAGTGGAAATCCAGAAAACAAAAGAAGAGCTTGCCAATAAGCCATCTCAAGCCTTACAACTTATTACATTTCTAAATAATAAAAATAGAGAAGAGCTTGAAGAACTGAAAATTCAGGATAGGACTGAAACCATACTACAAATCAAAAAGGTCCTAAATAAAAGAAATACAATGAACATTTTGGAGGAAAGATGCAAATACATGAACTTATCAATAACAAATTTCTTGGCCAAATATACCATATTAACACAAGCAGGCCTTCCACACATTCATGGATTCAATGAAAAATTAATCGTTTAGACAGATTATGACAAGAAGATCAGAGCATATGCCAAAGAACAGGTAAACAAGCCTCTTCCACAAGGTTCCCCAACTGGAAAAGTTATTTTAGAGTACTTTGAGAACTTGTTTTTCCTGCAAAATGAAATTAAGCACATTTTCATTGTCAAGCCCAACTTTGCAAAGTACATAGAGGCTGATGAAAGCTACAGAAAATTGAAAAGCTTGAAGATACCAAGTGATCAACAATGGCAGGAATTCACTGATTTGATATAACAGCATGCAAGCAGAGCAGAGCAGATGCAGTCATATTTTTTATTTTTACAGTTATCAAAGGGTAAAATTTTGCAATAAAAGTGTATCAGGTCAAAGAGCAGAGTCAAAGAGTATCCAGGAATGGAACAGTTAAAACAATATTTACTGTTGTAATTCTTCATTTTACAGCAGTAAAGTAAAAAAATGGCAATGTGAAAGAGTATCAGAGGTAAAGCACAGGTTAAAGAATGTAAATTGGAAAGATTGTCTTCCAAGCTATCTTCTAACAAGATATTGTTTCCAAGTGCCAGCAAGCATCTACAACAAAGCAACAAATCAATTTTAATAAGATAAATCCGTTCTATTTTCCTTAACAAGAGGACAACTTGCCAGTTTGTTTTGTAGTTGTCCCTCTTTTTTATGTAATAATCTTTATTTTTTCCTACGGATATTCCTACATGTCTCTCAGATATTTTGTAATAATTTTGTATAAATACTTGACTCTTAGAAGTATTTAGTGTGGAATAAAATTTTTCAAGACTACTATAGACATTTTTGCTGAATACATTGGAGTTTTTGTGAGTCGATTTGTAAAGTAGCAGACTGGAACTAAGTCAAGCATACATCATAACTCAGGATTCTTGTGCTGATCAGATAAGTCAAGTATTTTACTGTTTTCACTGTTTATCTTTCTAAGTTCCATACATACATTTACATGTTTTCTATCTTGAATGATTAACTAGGAGGATTTATACAGGATTAGTGCTAAAATCTCCTTGTTTTTTACTAGTTATTCATTGATATGTTTTCTGCTGATAACTGAACTTAAGAATTCTTAAATGCTCTTAGTCCCTATTTGACCCCTTTCTTTCATCTTCATTTTTGTAACTTAAGGATCCTTCATTGCCCTTTTGTTCAGATCCTGCCATTTCATCAAAAAATCCTATTTCCAAACCCTTTGAAGATCATCTACCCTGCCCTTAGTACATTTTCTCTTTTGAACTTATTTCCTAGCTCTGCTTGCCAAGAAGTTGACTCCATAGCCCAATGGTCTAGTAGATCCCTCTGTGGTTTACCTTGAAGTACCTTTTATTCCCACCAAACATTCAAACCAAACCAATTGTCCAATTATAAGTAGCCTAAAATCTTATAACAAAATCAAGCTAAATCTTGAGGAGATATCCCTCTCTAGAATTTAGGAAGGCTAGATCCTAGATTTCAAAAGAGGTTCTTGGTTACCCCTAGTTTTCTTTAACTATAAATCAAAATCCCACGACCTAAG